>PISX010026194.1:0-24882 GCA_004024625.1 Mellivora capensis | reverse complement strand
AACTTAATAAAAGCCACAATTCTTGTTCTGAGTCCTCAGTCTTTACAAAGGCAAAGGCATGACTCAGAATAACTTGAAGCCTGTTCAGAGATCTCCCTATTTGCTCCAGATAATTGCAGACATTGCAAAAACAAACAAACAAACAAAACAAACAAACAAAACAACCCGGGACATTGGAAGAGAAATTGCCCCCCATGTAAGAAAAGGGAAGGTTTAAAAAGCAATTCCCCTAAACCCCAGAACCCCCCCTCCCGAAAATGAAAGGGTCAGCGGATCTTAAGTCATGAATTGCCTACCATAAAAATTAAATAGAGGAATGAGAACCAGATTTCATAGCTGACATGGGCGTGACTTTCTCTACCATTGGTTCGGAAAATTTGTCTCCACCAGGCAGCCCTGTTTGCTCCAGGCTGTGGGTCTCAGGGAGACCTCCCCTATGGCTAGATCTTAGCCTTGCCCAGCATCGATCTGTAAGCCTTCTCTCCCTCATGTGGCCATTGGAGCACGCTGAGGTTCACCTGTGAACCTTCTCGATGGAGATCTAGTCTGTAAGTGTAATTCCCCTATAAATCACAGCGAGAAGGGTGTTTTGTTTCTTTACCATCAGACCAAGCCCCCTGTTTCCTATTTCTTCCTACTTCTGTTCCAAATTCCTCTGAAGAAGGTAAGTCTTTTCAAGATGTCCCATTGAGGGGCACCTGGCTGGCTCAGTCGGCAGAGCACGGACTCTGGATCTCAGGGTTGTGAGATGGGTATAGAGCTTACTTAAAAGGGGCGGGGGGAGAAAGAAAAGATGTCCCAATCAGTCTTTGGGTTAAGCATGCAAGTGAAGTTAGATTATTATGAAGTAGGGAACGTGTGCACATTTCTTTCTTTCTTTTTTTTTTAAGATTATTTATTTATTTGTCAGAGAGAGAGGGAGAGAGAGCGAGCGAGCACAGGCAGACAGAGTGGCAGGCAGAGGCAGAGGGAGAAGCAGGCTCCCCGCTGAGCAAGGAGCCCGATGCGGGACTTGATCCCAGGACCCTGGGATCATGACCTGAGCCGAAGGCAGCCGCTTAACCGACTGAGCCACCCAGGCGTCCCGTGTGTGCACATTTCTTTGGAAAGAAATTGTATCAGTTAGTGGCTTTCTACTCTTTCTCCAAAGACACCAGAGCAAGATATTGGGCCTGTAATAGACTCTGTTGCAACAGACGATCCTTAGTCTCCATTCTCTCACCCTGGGACACCCCAATCTTGCCAGTAAGGAAAGCAGGCAAATTTGACTCAGAGGGAGACCAAGTTCATTGATTCCTACAGGACCTGAGGGCCATAAACTCTTTTGTAATTCCTTGCTAGCTGTGGTGCCCAGCACCTCTGCTACTCCTACCCTTCCTGCTGAAACAGCCTGGCTTATAGAAATTGACCTCTCCCTGGCTTTCTTTTTAATCCCACAGTACCCTGATTGGCAATTTTCTTTTTTGCAGTACATTTAGAGGGAGACAACCCGGACTCGCACACTGTCAGGATATTGTGGGTCTCCCTCAATGTTTTCTTGAGCTCTTAAGGCCGATAGAGAGTAACTTCTACCCAAGTTTCCACGCTGGAGCCATAGGTTGATGACCTCTGTAGTCAAACCAAGCAGGGAGCTCTTTTAGATCTCCCCGTTTTCTTGCCAACACCAGCTGGACGAGGCCCTGAAGCTTGTAGATCTAGATTAATAGCTATTCACAGCCCCATTCACAGAGAGCTTGTCTGGCTACCGCGGGGAGTCCTTCAATGAGTGCCAACAACGTTCTCCACTTGGGATGTGAGCTCTCTCAGGGCATTCAAAAGCTCACCCCAAAACACCTTGAATCAATTCTGTCCACCCCTCTCCCCAAAACGAGAATATAGTTCTGGAGATTTTCAGGAACCACCAGCCACTGCCACCAATGGATTCCTAATTTTGTGGTTTTTACTAAACCTTTGCCTGTTTATTCTGATATCAGCTTAGAGTCTATTTCCAGGATTCCAGAAGCAAGAATCTCCTTTCCAAAAGCTTTAAATTAGCTCTGTCCATACCCTCGGCTCTTGGCTTAACCTAATTTTGACAAGCCCTTTCATTTCTACTGCCATGAAAATAATGGCATTGCTGTGGGCATTCCAGGACGAACGGTGGCTTCTCAGACATGGCCTGGAGCGTATCATGCCAGTTAGACACTATGGCATCAGATATGTTCCCATGCTACGTGCAAGGGCTAAAGCTGCCACTTTGATCGACAAAGCCAAGGGTCCCCACCACCTGTATGTTTCCCGTGTGGGGTCTGGTCACTTACAAGTTCACAGGACACAGCGGCTATACAAAGGACACAGGACCTTTCTATATAGGAGCAGACCACTTAGGAACTAGCTCATTTGACTAACCCATCCTCTTCCATCAGGGTGACCTTTAAATCCAGCTGCCTTACTCCCCTTCCTGATGCTCCTTGAGAGCCCCTCTCTATTCTCCATGATTGCCTACAACCATAGACATGGTCTCAAAGCCAGAGGAGGACCTCTCAGACATCCCTCCGGACAATTCAGACGTACTTCTATTTTGTGAGAGCTCCTGAAAACGAAATTTCCAGGGAAACATAATGACGGGTTATGCCGTAGTTTCTGCACATGAAACCCTGCAGGCACGTTCTTGACTCACATAAACCCAGCCCAAGTGGCTGAACTCATAGCTCTTAACTAAAACCCGCATATTGGTAGAAGGAAAAGCTGCTACGTGCACAGACTCCACATTAGCTTTTGGAGTCGGCTGTGCTGTTGGCAAAATTTGGAAATCCCGGGGATTCTTTTTTTTTTTGACAGAGAGAGAGAGAGATCACAAGTAGGCAGACAGGGGGAAGCAGGCTCCCTGCTGAACAGAGAGCCCGATGCAGGGCTCGATCCCAGGACCCTGAGATCATGACCTGAGCCGAAGGCAGAGGCTTAACCCACTGAGCCACCCAGGTGCCCCAGAAATCCCAGGGATTCTTAACTTCCTAGGGAAGTGGGCACTCCCTTTGCTAATGGGCATGTCGTGGCTGACCTGCTAGGAGCTATTCACCCCCTTCTGGAATTGGCACTGTTCGTTGCTCAGCCCTGCTAAGAAAATGGACAGAGCTGCTAAGTTGGCAGCCTAAAATAGATCTCCCTATCCTTCCTTCGCCAATTTCTAACTCTCCCTTTACCGGTGAGTAATGTTATTCATTATCAGGCAAATGATCCAAATGACAATCTGAAAAGGACTCTTGGGCCCAAAAGAATGCAGAACAATAGCCAATCGATTCTACCCTGGCCCAAAAAGACTCCCTAGCCACTTCTCTTGTGACCTTTTGCCTTGTACTTATCTCTCACCAAAAGGGGCATGTGTCTAACAGGGGATAATTAAGGAACTAAAAGACCATTGGTTTTGCCCTAGCATCCACAAAATTTCTGGCCAAATTATTTCCCAGTGCGCTGCTTGGAAATCTCACCAAGATTTCTGGAAGAACTCAGTTTACCCCTTTTGGTCCACACTGCCCTTTTTGGCATTTCAAATAGATTTTATAGATCTGCCCTCGGTAGTGGGATATTCTTGTCGTTTGATTATTGTCTGCAGGCTTAGTGGATGGATGGAATGCTATCCAACCAGATGTCCCGAAGCCATCACAATAGTTAACGAAATTAATACCTGAGATCATTCCTTGCTTTGGCATTCCTTTACGGACTGAGTCAGACCAAGGTACTCACTTTAGCAGAGAGACGAATCACCTGATTATAAGAACTGGGGGGGGGGGGGGAGAGGAGCTCATTAAAATTTCATACTCTATGTCAGCCTCGACTATCAGGGCAAAGGAAACCTAAAAATCTAGACAGAAAAAGGAACTTAGGGAAGATCTGTCAAGAAACCAGTCTTAAATGGCCAGAACCTTGGCCTTGGCCCTTATGAAGATCTGGGATTCTTCAAATAGGAGATATGGCTTGACCCCCTTTGAAACAATGTTCAGTGGTGCAGTGTCTATGGTATCTCTAAACCTTTCATTCAGGGATGAAGGGAACAATCTGATGCTATGACTAACTTTGCATAAAGCTAACTGGTATACCTCCAGCCTATCACCGGCAGCAAAAGATGTGTGCCTTCTATCACCTGGTGAGCCTCGCCACCCCTTTCGACCAGGGACCAGATGTACATCAAGATCTTTAGAAGAAAGCACACTCTATCACCTTGCTGGGAAGGACCCTCTGAGGTGCTCCTGAGCACTTACACTGCCATCAAAATAAAGGAAAAATCCTCCTGGATTCATGCACATTGCACCAACCAAAGTAGATCCACAATTTGACTGGGAGACAGCCCTAAAAGGTGACCTGAAAACAAGGATTTCCACCGCCAGTCCCCAAGCCCCAGAAGCAGACCGCACCCACCACCTTGGAGACAGCTTTTCCCAAGAGCACAGATCAAGAAACTTCTCTTTCTCCTACCCTTCTTGCTTTGCAGGCTCTGTGATACTAAGAACAACAACTTTCTTTTGAATACTTTGTCACAGGTTAAGTCCCTTAATAGAAGGCTGACTGGGGAGTTCTGGTCTCCCTCTACCCCACTTCCCTAAGTCTGCACTATGAGCTTTTTCCAAACTGTCTTGCTCTTACTGACCCTCTCTTTGCACCAGATGGGGCACCAACCAAACACCCCCTTTAGACCATTTTCCAAAGCCGGCCACAGTAACTAATCAGTCTGATTGTTGGCTGTCAGCATTCAGATAATGCAAAGAACCCGAACCACTTTTCGTTCCTGCAGATGTGACACCTGGAAGACTGAGCATGGAAGATGAACGGGCCACGGGTATGGTATCCAAGACCGGAGAACGTCACTCTGCCTTTTCCCCGGAGAGTTACTTGGGCCCCAGAAAATCTCCACAGAAGCTTAAGGACCATCCCTTGTCCGAGTAGAAACAAGAGCTGAAAGTGTTTCCCTTTGCACTGAAGACAGACGTGCCACCAGACTTCTGGGAGGTAGACCAGGACTCTGCGGCAGGCGAACCCTGTGGCTGGCTGCTGACAATGGCACCTTCAAAGTTAGCAAGGAGATTAAAAATAACCAGCACAGACATTTGCCAAATCACCAAATGTTTTTGCAGATCAGCCCTGTATGACACGGGGTATCTCAGCTGCCCCCCTCGTTAGATTGCCCAACACCACAGACTATATTTGGGTGGATCGAAATTCTGGACTTGGCCGGGTGACAACGCTAAGCTTTCTTGCTGCCAGAACCAACCATAGGCCTCCCACATCAGCTATTTCTCAACCTGTTCTGCTCTCAGAGACTGACAGGACCGCATGACGAATAGAGCTAGACGGATGTTAACATTAGCAGTGGCAAAGGTCATGGAACCCTTCAGACTTTGAAAGCTACAGGTTCCAACCTAACCTTACCTATAAACCACACTGGTCTTTCTTCATTTCATGTGGCGACTAAGTACATAGAATGTTCCCACTTAAGTGGTCAGAATGATATGGTGCTGGATGCCTGGCTCCTTCCTTCACTAAGCACTCCACCCTAAATGCCAGCTAAATTGCAAACTTGGGCTCCTTTGCTCATAAAATGATGCCACACATGGGGTGCCTGGGTGGCTCAGTGGGTTAAAGCCTCTGCCTTCGGCTCAAGTCATGATCCCAGAGTCCTGGGATCGAGCCCCACATCGGGCTCTCTGCTCAGCAGGGAGCCTGCTTCCTCCTCTCTCTCTGCCTGCTTCCCTGCCTACTTGTGATCTCCGCCTGTCGAGTAAATAAATAAAATCTTTAAAAAAAAAAATGATGCCACACAAATATGCCTGTTGAAGAATCCTAGAAAAGCCATGGAGATGTCAAAATTCCAATGTCTATAGTGCACTAAAAGTCTTATTCCCAAATTTCAGAGATTACAAATTAGAAAAGGTAATCCTAAACTCTCTGGCTGGTAATGGAACAAGAGTTCAATACCACTGTGCAAACTTTGACAACACCCCAGTGTGGAGTTAACAGTTTAGGCCCTATGGTTCTCCGAAATCGGTGTGCCCTAGATACACTGACTGTCTGGCCAGGAGAAGCCTGTGCAATCACCAGTGGAAAATGTTGCCTCTGTGTACACCGAGCCAGCCTAGTGACATATCACTTAAGTCCATCAAAAGAAAGAGTGGATATTTTTCACCAGGTAAATGAAACATAGACATTATATTGGACTGATTTATTTCCAGAGTAGGGCTTGGTTTAGTGGGGTGTGCAGAAAGGTACTCAGATTTTTCCTTTCTTGTTGGTTCATCCTCATTCTGATCTATGTTTTTTCCCTCTTTTTGCAGATCTCTTACCACTCATTGACTAACTCAGTTTCTCCCTCCCCGGTCCCCAGCTCAGCATTTAGTATGTGAGCTTCCAGGACAGTATGAGAGGAGGACACTGCAAGGGCCCAGGCAGGCCGCCCCAAAATGTTCCCCAATGGTATCTTGATGATCTTGAGTTGAAGCTGCTTGGAAAACAACGTGGAAAAGGGGCACTCAGATACTCGTCCATCCCCCTGAGCGCAGGACACAAATATCCCACATGAGAAACACCGTCCCTGTACTAAGCAAAAAGACATCCTCCTCACCAGAGTTAGGGACTTTAAAGTCAAGAAAACCATAGAAAGAGACCCTGTTGGGTTTTTTCCTAATCTAGGGTCTCAGCCTAAATTTGCTTAGAATTCCGTACTAATTAAAGCTCCCAAACACCTGCTTTCATTTCTCCTGTCAGTTTCTCACAAATTTATCTCTTTGTCTAAAATGTATGAAGACTGCCTGCCTTGGTCAGCGGGTCTCAGTTTCATTATTGGGCCTCTGTGCATGTGTAATAAAACTTCAGTTATCTCTCCTGTTTCTCTCTGTCTGGTATCAATGTCATTTCTAAACCAGCTAGAAGAACCCAGAGAGAAGGAGAAAATTCCACCCTCCCCTGCACCACCCTCTCCCTGTGCCCTCACATGGTCTCTCCCCTCTGTGCATACATCCCTGGGGTCTCTTTGTGTGCCCAGATTTCCTCGTCTTGTAACATAAATCAGACTGGATTAAGACCCCCCTCACAGCCTCGTTTTAAAGGTCCCGTGTCCAAATACAATTGCATTCTGTGCTATCAGCATTAAGGTTCCAGCATACAAATTTATGGGGAACATAGCTCAGCCCATAGCAAACTGTGCTTTTCCAAACCGTCAAGGTCATGAAAATCAAAGAAAGGTAGAAGACCAGAATGTGGAGTCAAAAGGGGCATGACAACTAACTTCCACATTTTCCTTTGGCTTGCTTCCCAGGTTAGGAAAATTTTAAAAATGTTTTTCTTTGGTTATAAAGGATTTTAGTGACACAAGTGGTAAAGTCTGAATAAGGCCTGTTGATTATTACATAACAGCATCATATTGATGTCGACTTCCTGATTTTGGGGGCAGGGGGGAAGTACTGGGGATGCCTGGGTGGCTCAGTTGGTTAAGCATTTGCCTTCAGCTCAGGCCATGATCCCAGAGTCCTGAGATCAAGTTGCACATCAGGCTCCCTGCTCAGCAGCGAGCCTGCTTCTCCCTCTGCCCCTGTGCTCTCTCTTTCTCTCTCTCTCTCTCTCAAATAAATAAATTAGATATATATATTTTTTTAAAGTACTGTAGTTACGTGGTGGAAAGTTCTTATTTTTAAGAACCGTACATGAAGTATTTGGAACTATCAGGCATTGGATCTGTGATATAATCTCAGGTAAAAAAAAAAAAAAGCATACAGACAGTGGATGGATGGATAGATGGATGGATGGATGGATGGACGGACACTTGCGTGCATGGATAGAAACAACTATAAAATGTTAGCTAACACGTGAGTGAAGAGTACACGGGAATTCTTAGTCCCAGTTTTGCAACTTCTCTGTTAGTCTTTTCAGACCTACAGTTTACAAACTTTCATCAAACCCTGAGTGTGAAAACCTGAGCAGCAGGTACCGGGGGAGGCAGTATGCTAGGGGAAGGGGAGGAAGGGAAGGTCACCTATGGAGAGCATCAGGTGGCCTCGCCAGGTAATTGATGTCACCCTCATCTTCAGCCTGAGGATGAAATGGGAGCACAGAGTGCTTAACAGTCTTGCTGGGAGTCACTCTGGCTCTGTTAGGGCAGCGCCCACCGCCAGCTGCCGCCACCCCCCCACCCCCTGGAGAGAATGGCCACCCTCACCTACAGCAGCAGCCTCGAAGGTGGGCAGGTCCCCGCAGGGAGGCAGGGGGTTGGGGGAGGTGGGTCATCCTGGCTGGATTTCCAAACCTGCGGTTTTGCCTGGGTCCCAAACTTCAGGATTCGCCTCGGCTCCTTCGGACCCCGCAGAACTTCAATACACAAGTAAGACAAAAGAAAGAGCCAACGTGATCTGAACAAAGTATTTTTATAAACTCGTGAAAAGGGCCCTAATCGGAAAAGGTTTCAGCAGAAGGCAGGCATGGGGGTTGTGACGTGTCTGATCCCTTCTGCAGGCTTCTGGCAAGCAGTGATCATTAGCAGATTTTGTTCCGGGTAAGCTCAGTGTCAGCTCCACATTATGGGATTTTATGGGATTTATGCACAGAACTTTCCTACAAAGCAGGTATTATAGGATGGATTAGGCATTTCCAAGAAGCAAAGGTTCTGGCTCCCCTGTCTTATTTGTTAGCATTTTTTTTTTTTTTAGAGGCCCATGGTTAGGGGCTCTGTGGCCTCACACCAGAACTCTTATATCCTGCACACTCTAAAACAAAATACTTGTACAAAAAGATCGAGTAGATTTTTCTTAATAGAAGCTCATTAGAGAGCGTTAGGAATATGTAAAAAGACCTAAAAAGGAGATGAAAACCACATGCACCTACTATCATCCAGAGACAGCCAATGGCAACATTTCGATGTGTTCCTCTGCTGCCTTCTTTCTGTGTGTGGATGTGTGTGCCTGTGTGTGCACACAGAGAGAGACAGGGAAAGACAAAGGTCCAGAGCAGGGGGAGAGAGAAGCAGAGACAATGGGCTCTGTAGTAAAACCGAGTTACATTTGAACTCCGTACCTGCTGCCCATTGGCTCCATGACCTTGACTGAGCTGCTTGACCTTCATTCCACAACTGCAAATTGGGAATATAGATCCTTCCTCAAAGGAGCCATTTTGACTAAATGAGATTAAATTCAATGAATGTGAAGCATTTAGTGTACTGCCTACACACAGTGAATCCCGACCAAATGGTAACTGAATAAATATGAGTACGTACTTTGGGCTTTTTCTTTCCAAACGTGGGATCATGCTGTAATATAAATGTGTATCCTAACGCTTCCAGGATATTACTGCCCTAACTGTGGGAAGACAGACCTCTCTTCCCAGGGAGCTAAAAAAAAAAAAAAAAAGTATTAAATTCCTAATTATACCCTGTTTATTAGACTAACTTTATAACAAGGTAATATATTGTCCATAGTATGCATATGATTTGGAAGCTGGGGGGGGGGGGGATGTTCTTTTCCTTTATAACTGACCACCCCAGCCTAAGTTCAACAAGCCCTTAATGGAGTCTATAGAGTCACGATGTCCAGAAGATCAGATTTTCCCATCTGTGTTTCAGCAACACCACCCAAACCTGCACAACTTGGACAGGTTGCTTCTCTTATGTGGGCCTTGGTTTCCTCATCTGTTAAATGGGAACAGCAACAGTGCCCCGGCAGCTGGTGGCCATGACCGCCAAGGGATAAAATCCATACAAAGCCCAGGACCTTGTGTCTGATAAGCGCTCAGGAAAAAGTGAAATAATAATGATTATTGTAAAGTTTCTTTTTCTTTAAAGATTTTATTTATTTGTCAGAGAGAGAGCACAAGCAGGGAAAGCAGCAGGCAGAGGAAGAAGCATGTCCTCACTGAGCAGGAAGCCCAGTGTAGGACTCGATCCCAGGGAGTCCTGCACTGGGCTTGGATCAGCTCAGGTCATGATTCCAAGGAATCTTGGGATCATGACCTGAGCTGAAGGCAGACACCACCGACTGAGCCACCCAGGTGCCCCTTTTATTAAGTTTCATATATGTAAGAGACATAATCTTCATAGCATGAATATATGAGCTTCCATTTGTCTATTTCTCTACTCGTATCTCATAAATTGATGAGGGCAACATGCAAAAAAACACTCAAGTAATTGCCCAAGCAAAGGCCTATCAATGATGGAGAACCAGAGCTGGCGGGAGAGCTCCAGCCCCAGCTGCATCCCCGCCCACAGCCGGCCAGACGCAGCAAAAGAAACAGAGTCTGGAGTATCTGAGACGCATATGCGGAGCCAAGGGGACAGGGGACTGGGCTCTCCTTGTCATCATAATAAAAATCGCTCTCAAATAAATGGCAGAGATGCAACAAATCTAAAGGCAGGTCCATTGTCGAGAGGCAACGAAGGAGAGGCACTAGGATCTCCCTCTGAGAGGTCTACCTCCTGCTTGAGAATTTATAAATACCCTCAGGCAAGTGACAACATTTGGGGTCTCAGTGTCCTGTCTCTTAGGAATAAATGAGATACTGCATTTGAGCATCTACAAATAGCACCCAGGCGTAGTGAGCATTCCATAAAGATCAGATAGTGGTGGGGACCTAAATCCATCACTAGGCCCTCATGTCTTACTGCCTTTTTTTTTTTTTTTTTAAACTTCTCAGTACATTCAGTCTCCCGAGTGATTCTCTACTTCTTATAGTGGACATGAATGGGGACCAGTTCTTATGATCCATTTCCAGAATGAGAGCACGAAAACAGATTCTGCTTGTCTGAGGTTCGCACTTCATGTATTTCTTAGGTCTCTGAAAGACTGACATTTGCTGGCTCAGTGGTGGTGGTTGAGGGCAGAAACTGGCAAACTATAGTCCCCAGGCTAGTCTGGCCCAAGCCTTTTTACGTACAGTCTGCGGGTCTAAGGATGATTCTTATGTTTTTAAGTGTTTGGAAAGTAATCAAGACGAGAATGACATTTCACGATGTGTGAATGATACAAAATTCACATTTCTGTGTCCATAAATAAAGTTTTATCGGCACACAGCCACAATCATGAGAGAGGGCACATCATTAGCTCTTTATGTATTATCTGTTTACGTAATCTCTATCGCGGTGACAGCAGAGTCGAGCTGTTGCCACAGAAGCTATATGGGCCACAGAGCCATCTACAGAAAATGTTTGTGGGGTAAGGATGGAGTGCTCCTCGGGCCCCAGCTCTGGGCCCGTTCTGGTGCCAGGGAAGGCTTATTACACCCTGCCACTCAGATATCCCCCACCTCTACCTCCCCCACGGACGGGGACCCTGTCACTCAGCCTCTCCATCCACAGTGCCCCACCCAGACTGTGAGATCCTTGAGGACGTGTTGCCAGGACAAAGGAAAGGAATACCCACTGAGCATTTTCTCCCTGCCAGGTACCAAGCCCTCCAAAGACATCGTCTCTGTAGGTGGTAACATTTCCACTTTAGGGATGAGAACCCAGAGGCTCAGAAGGGCAAAGAGCCAGCCCAAGCTCACACAGAGACCACATAGGCAGAGCTCGGATTCGAAGCCAGTCATGCCAACTCCAGATTCACCCTCACACCAATACTCCATGCCCTGATGTAGGATTATGTGACCCACCTGGAGGCAGGAGGTAGGCGACAACCGCTGGGAACCCTCCTGGCCTCTGCCCAAGATTTCTCGGCTTACAACACCACACCCACCCCGTCTGTGTTCCTGCCACGTTCCTGCCTTGGCTGTGGCCTGCGTTTCCACCCAGCCCCAGCAGCCAGAGTAAACACAGCCGGTCCCAGTGTCTGCTCCCAGGGAGCCGGCAGAACCCACCAGCAAAACTCGCCTGTACGAGCTGACCATGTCCTCGGAAAGGACAGGGAGGTCTAACTCCACAGAAAGTACTCACCTGTGGGGGACGGGTTTGCATGGATGAGAGAAGCCATCTGTCTGTTCTGGGTTTTTGGTTTGGGTTTTTTATATATGTATCCAGCCCTCACCAAGGAGGAAAGGGGTGCACCCAGTAAATGTTCTGTATTGGGGTGGAGAGAAGGATGTTTTATTAGTTGTTGTTGTTGTTTTAAGATTTTATTTATTTATTTGACAGAGAGAGAGACAGTGCAAGTAGGCAGAGAGGCAGGAAGAGACAGAGGGGTAAGCAGGCTCCCTGCTGAGCAGAGAGCCAGATGCAGGGCTTGATCCCAGGACCCTGAGATCATGACCTGAGCCAAAGGCAGAGGCTTAACCCACTAAGCCACAAGTCTCCAGCCTTTGCAGACCAAGTGTTCCCCTTGCCACAGGGAGATCTTCCGCTGTCTAAAGGCTCTTTTGTCCTCTCTGTTTCCTTTGGCTGGACAGGTAGCCCTGGCTGGCGGGCCATCTCACACAGCTCCTGTCCTCCCAGGTGTCCGTCTCCACAAAGATGCCCCCGCCACACACACACAAGGCAGAGCATTTTAAACTTCATGGAACACTGATTTCCAGTAGACCAAAAGGTTCTCCAAACCAACCGCCTCATTCAACACTGCCAGCTGGTTCTGCTCAGGGCAAAGTCGCCAATGGCCGAGTGAAACGCGCAGGCGCGCGCACACGTGATTGCATCCAGTTTTCGCTGGTAAAATCCTGTTCCATAGGAGGGTCCCTTGGAGGAGGGAAGGGATCTCCCTTGAGGTCCCCGAGCTGGGTGTTCATGGCAGCAGAGCCTCCGGGTCTCACTGCCCACCCATTTTTGCCTGATAGCTGGAGCCATCCCACACAGCCTCACCACCGCCATCCCCGCATCCACTCCCAGTCCCCTGTGGGCTGGTCCAGACCCTGCAGCAGGAGCAGCTCCCATACATCCTCCCTCGTACTTTTCACCTCCTGGCAAGGCAGTAATGCCCGTCCCATGAGGGCAGGGACCTTGCTGTCCTTCTCACTTGTGTCTCTCCAACATCTAGAACAAGGCCTGGCACAGTAGCTGCTCAATAAACAGCTGGTGAATGAATGAATGAATGAACGAATGAATGAATATACATATGAAATCTTTCACTACCTTTGTTCCTGAGGCTTAATGTTAGCGACTCAATTTCTTCACTGGGGGAGAGCAGGTCCAACTTCACTTACAAACCGTGCAAGGAAAAAGGGATCAATTTCAAGAGGGTAACAACAGCCCATTAACCCCTGAGGGGGTCTGGCCCCACTGTGTGGGCCCCATGCCCACCTAGGCCATTCAGCTGCTACCCCTAGAAGCTCCCAGTCTGGTGTGAGAGTTCGATGTGGAACCAGTTACAGCGCAGTGTGAGTGTGCTGGGAGGGAGGGAAATACTGGGGTCAAGTGATGAGACCCTGGGGCCAGTCTTGGCTGAGGCAAGGACAATGGGGATGGAGGGGGCAGCTAGGAAGAGTTTCCAGGGGTGGGGTGGGGGGGCGGTGGGAATAGCATAGGAGCTAAAGGAAACACTGGAAAACAAATGGGTGTTACCTAGGCCAGAGAGAAAAGGTCCCAGAGAAAGTGTGTTGGTGGGGGTGTGGGGGGTAGAAAGTAATGGGAGGAAATGAGGGTAATCGCGCAGCCTGGCCAGGCCGTCCAGAAGCCACGCCCCCAGGGTGGTCCAGGAACACAGCAAAATGTAAGCCCCACCCCCATCTCTCTGCATGGGGTCAAACTGTATCCTCAGCAAGATGGGGAGGGCCTGACAAGCGGGGACCACACCACCATAAAAACAAGACCTGGCTCTCACTGATCTCCTGGTAGGGGATTTTCTGAGTAGCTAAATCTATCTTCATTATTATCCATCCTTTACAAATGAGGAAGCTGGGCTTGAGGGGCTGGCGGAGCCAGGGCTTGAACCAGAGCTGCCTGGCTCTGTTCCTTTCTGACGGTCGCCCCTCACTACCCCACATGCCTCCAGGCCAGTCCAGGGCAGCCCAGGGAGAGGAGCCTACCAGAGTGCATTGGCTGCTGGATGGACTGAATGGGCGAGTGTAAAAGTGTAAAATACCTCTGCTCCCCCAGCTTGTTTTCTTCGCGGAGACACAGCACTGGGTGGTTCTCAAACATTGGGTACCCCACAGTCTCCGGCCCACACTTGTGGGCCCCCACCCCAGGATGCTGGTTCGAGCAGTCTAGGCTGGAAGATCGGGAATCTGCATTTTGACAAGAACCCCAGGTGATCCTACATGTTTTGAGAGACCTCTGTGGATAGAGGAGACAGAACTCGGCATTCGACCAGGGTTCAAATCCCATCTTCGTCTGCGAGCTGTGTGATCTCGGGTGACTTTCTTGACTTCTCTGAGCCTCATAAATAAAAGCCTACGCTTGATGCCCATTTATATTTCCAGCTCTCTGCTTCTTCTTTATGCCACGAACAGTTGAGTGCTTGCACTGGGGCCGCAAGAGTAAAGTAAAGAATGGGGGACCCAGTGGGGGAGAGGGGAGGGACACATTTACAGCCTGGTAGCCCATCCAAGGCCAGCAAGTTTCCCTGCTAGTTTCAGGGGAGGCTCTCCTGGGGGCCCCACTTCTAACCCTGACTCCCCATCTGGCTCTGGCCTGGAAGGCAGTTCTAGAACTGCCCTGCTGGGTCCTCACACCTCCTGTGCCCGCCCTGCGCCAGGAGAGCTGAGTCATGGAAAAAATTAGCTCTCCAGACTACAGCTCACCCCCCACTCCAGCAAACCCACAAAGGCTCCTTTCATGGTTTTTGGGTGGGGGGGGGTGCGGTGGCTGGCTGTGGGGCCCTCTCCCTGGGCTGGGATGTGAAATTTCAAACTTTACCCTGGAATTAAATTCCCCACCCCTTGCCCCCAAGGAAACTAAGGAAGGAGAGGTACCAAGAGCAAAGGACAAGGGATGGGGGAGGCGGGAGGAGAGGATCCTGTCCCATGCAGTTCTCACTAAAGCCTCCAGACATCCCCCAGCCCAGTGCCCCCTCAACCTCCTCTTCCTGGGGATCAGGTGGGGGGAGGTGTCACCAAGAGGTGACAGACCATACCCCTCTGGGCAGCTGATAATAGAAGCCTGGGGCCCACAGGAATAGCAGGCCCACAAAACCCAAATCCTGAAAGTAGAACAAGTAGGAAAAGGGGTCTGCTTCCAGGCCAGAAGCCAGTCCCCACCTCCTTTTAGGACAGCCTGACTTGTTCCTTTTAATTCTACTTTCTGCCCAAAGCTGATGGCTGGAAGAGGGAAGGGGACCCTCCATTGTGGCCTTCCGTGGGTCACTTGGATATACTGTGTCTCTGTTTCCTCCTGCATTAAAAAGCTGGGATGGCACCCACCTTGGCAGGAAGCCTCGTCTCTGAACTCAGTATGTATGAAAAGGGCCTGAAACCCTGGATGCTGATGTGGGTCCTCAACCTCCTTTCTGCCCTCTGCCTGCCTTCCATCCCAAAGACATGCGCAGGGGAAACATAAGCAGGACCCAATGGTCCTCCAGCCAGTTGGCATCAGAATGGGGCGGGTAGGGGCACCTGGCTGGCTCAGTTGGTTGAGCAACTGCCTTCAGCTCAGGTCATGATTCTGGAGTCCCAGGATCGAGTCCTGCATGGGGCTCCCTGCTTAGTGGGGAGTCAGCTTCTCCCTCTGACCCTCCCTGCTGCTTGTGCTCGCTCTCTCTCTCAAATGAATTTTTTAAAAATCTTAAAAAAAAAAAAAGCATGGGGGCAGGTAGCATCTTGGGGACGAGGGGACACAGGTGAACATGCCAGTGTTTGTGAGTGGCTTAAGATCTCTGTGCTGGTTTTCTCCTGGGTCAAGCAGCAGGCACGTGTGGAGGTGGGGCTATGATCTTCGCAGCCCTTTTTAGGCTTGGGGTGTTGCCCTGACGCAGAAGAAAGATCTGGAAGGAAAAGGAGAGCTGGTGAGTGAGCAGGAACACCGGAGGCCACGGCAGGGGCAGCCAGAGGCGCAGTGTGGCAAGCAGGCCACTAGGCGGCTCCAAGGATAACAGATGACAGATGACAACGGGCGGAGCGCGGGTTCCGGCTCCAGATTTCCCCCGCGTCTCATTAGCAGGCCGCTGACACCAGGCGTGGCTGGGTGGAAAGGGCCTGTCTCTCTCGGGCTGGGATTTCTTTTCCATTTTTAGAGACTTCCAAGGTGGGAGGACACAGGCACTTTGACAGAGCCCTGCCCTTCGCCACTGCCTAGGAGTCAGATGAAGGCAATGGCCCGCCCCTTGGTCGCACTTTTGGGGGCTGCATGGAGACAGGAGGGAGCCTCCTCCCCACTCTCCTCCCCTTGCGCACGAGTGGGGTAGTGTGGGGGGAGAAATCAGGTCGGAGTTTGAGTCCCTCCTGCCTCTAGTTTCTGGCTGGGTAATCAGAAAATGGAGCTACTACTATAAGGACCATGGGAGGATTAAATGTCCGAATATACGCTCTCTGTGCGAAAGCTCTTGTCCAACCCCACTCTTACAGACGATAAGTTTCCCAATTCACCCGGAAGGAAGATCCTCGCCTGGCCTGCAGAACTTCTCCCCAGAACTAGAGCACCGTGGGCGGGCGGGGAGGTCATCCCCAGCCACCGCCTCCCCCAGATCAGCTTTTCTGAAAGTGACTCCCTCACCAGGCACCTCACCTCGGCAGGGCTCCCAGGTGGAGCACTGAACAACCTACTAATTCCAGGGCACCCAGCCCTGCTGAATCAGAAGGTCTGGGGGTGAGGCCCGGCTTCCTCGCCCCAACAAGCCTGGCTGGAGAATTCCTGCCCCAGATTACAGAGTAGATCCCTGGCTCATCCTCTTGGCCTCCTGGCCTGGGACCGTCAGGGGCAGTGGGAGGCAAGTCCCATCAGCACTTCTAACTGGAGCTGCTTTTGTGTGACTCACTTCCCAGACTTCCTGCAACAGACCTCTCTAAATAGCAGGGTCCCACCCTGTAGCAGAGGAGACACTCTCCCCGGAGGCAGGGCGGGAGGTGAGAAGGTGGGTGCCAGGCTAGGGCAGCCCAAGGAGACCCAAAGACAGAAGTCGCTGCCTGCCCAGCGCAGGGGGCTCCCGTGTAGGACATCTTGTTTACAGGCTTTTGTTATTAAAGAAATTGCTGCCAGTCAAGGTAATTCTACCCCAGATGAGCAATAAATATGCTCCCAGCTAATCTTATGGGGATTTTATTGGCACCTTGGGGGCAGAGGTTCCTTTAACCCTCCTCACCCCCGCCTCTCAAAGCAAAATCTGGCTCCCCAGCTGTTCCCCGCCCCCAGCCACAAGAAGGGCTCGGGCAAGACTAAGAAAGTGCAGCCTAAGTGAAGACAGAAGGCGTCTGGGCTAAGGGCGGGAGCGGTTTCCTGGTCCTACCTGGAGGCAGGGGCTGACCAAACAGCCTGAAATAACCCGGGGTCCACCTGGTTGGATCAAAGCGCGCGCGAGCTCCCCCCGGCCTGCCCCGCGCGCAGGACCCGGCACTTGGCCCCGCGGGCGCCCCCAGCTCGGGGAGGGGAGACCGCGGCCCGGGCCGGGAGGAGTGTCTCGGGGAGGGAGCCGGTTCGCAGGAGTCGGTTCCAGCGTGTTCGAGTTACTGCTGCGAGCCCTCAGGGACACCGCCCGCAAGTCCCGGCTTGCAGAGAGGGGAGCCAGCCCGGGAGAGCGCGAGTCGGAGCGAGCCCGTGTGCGCGCCCGCGCGCGCGCCCCGCACTGCGCAGGGGGAGGGGAGGCCGCGGCAGCCACTCAGAGGAACCGTAGTGAAGCCTCGGAACAACTTTAACTGTCAATCAGACTTAATAGGGTATTAAAAAATGGAGGGGGGGACTGGGGAGGTGGAGGAAAGGGCAGCCCTCTCGCTCCGCGCCGCTGCTGCCCCGGGAGCGAATTAGTAAGGCGGCGCTGACGAGGGCGTCCGATCCACACGCGCTCCGCTCCCGGGCCCTCTCCAAGTTGGAAAGGACAAAAAGAAGGCAATAAATGCTAACGAGGGAGAGAAAGGGAGCCGGAGCGAGCGGCAACTCCCGGCCTCTGCTGGGAGAGGGAGGGCGAGAGCCGGAGCGAGCGAGCGCGCGCGAGGGCGAGCCATGCACGTAAAGAAACTGACACCCGGACCCCCCACTTCTCCTGCACGTTGCTGGCAATCAGATCGCGTTTAAGCAATTTCCTGCGCCCAAGAATAGCAATGAGTCGGGAGACTTTCGCGGGCTGAAATTGGGAGCTCCAATCACTCCCCCCCACCGCCTTTTTTTTTTTTTTTTTTTTCCTGGAGAAGGGGTGGGGGGGGCGCTACAATTTGGAAACGGCTTTTTTTTTTTTTTTTTTAATCTTGCACTTTGAAACCGCGGGACTGTAGCAGGGTGCGCGCGTGTGGTTGGTGCCTTTCCCCCCCCACCCCCTGCCTAAACTCCTCTGTCAGCCTGTAAACATTACCTGAGAATTCCCCAGCCGAAACGGCTGCCGGGGCAAGAAACTTCTTGTTAGAACTTTCCACCTCCGGCTTCCCCTCCAGCCCTCTTACTGTCCCAACCTTCTCAGACGCTTTTTCTCCTCTCGAGGAGGATTTATCTTTTTCTTTTTTTCCTTTTTTTCTCTCACCCGGTGTTTTGCATTTGGGACGAGGTGATTTCAAGAGTGGCCAGGTGGGACGCCTCTCTCCTCCCCCCCCCCCCTTCATTCAGTTTATTTATTATTGTTTGGGGTGTGTTCTTTTCTTTCTTTTTTTTTTTCTTTTTTTTTTTTTTTTTTTTTTTTTTTTTTTTAATTCCTGTTTTGCTCGGTCCGGGGAGTTTCGCCCCCCTGCCCGGCTCCGCGGCGCGGAGGATGGTGTGGAAATGGCTGGGCGCGTTGGTGGTGTTCCCTCTGCAGATGATCTATCTGGTGGCCAAAGCAGCCGTCGGACTGGTGCTGCCCGCCAAGCTGCGGGACCTGTCGCGGGAGAACGTCCTCATCACCGGAGGCGGGAGAGGCATTGGGCGCCAGCTCGCTCGCGAGTTCGCAGAACGCGGCGCCAGAAAGGTACCGGGCACTGCGACTCCAGGGGGTGGGGGCCGAAGGTGAGGGGACGCCCACCTGCTGCCGCGGCCGGAACCTGCGCCCGGGAGAGTCGCCGGCCACCCTACTTCTCGGCGCCACCCGCGAGCGCTGAGCTAGTCAGTTTCACCTTGTAAATTTCCCGGGCACCAGACTGTCCTTTTTGGCAGGTCTGGAGCGGGTCCGCTCCTTTGGGGTCTGTGGCACCCCCACCCCGAAACCGAGGAGACCCACCCATTTCCCACATTCCTCCCTCCCCAAGGAAGGTGGTGTGTTTTCCCCCTTCGCCTTCCCCCCATTGCCACCACCCTGGTGAGTGCAGGGTGTGTGCGCTCCTGGGTAGAGCTGGGAGCCGCCTGCTAGCTGGCTTCGTATTTTCCTTGGCAACCCGCTTCCCAGCCCCAACCTGGGCGGCTGCGGCTCTGGAGGCACGAAGAGAGGGGATACTCGGTTTGGGTTTGAAAGGGGGAGTGGTCTTGGATGTGCAGCGGGGCCTGACAAGCACTCCCATGCCCAGGTGTTTGGAAATCTAGAAAGAGGGGGACAGCGGTAACCAGCAGCTGATAGAGAGCCCTGGTTCTCACCTTCAACCCTGCCCCCACCCCCCAGATACAGCCCCAGAGGGGATTCCTCCCCATTAAAGGACGTGGTGGCACTGTGGGTGGGGCCCTCCTGCCCCTGGGCTGCCTTTAACTTTTTGGTGGTTACAGCATCTCTTCTCTGGTTTTCCCAGACCTGGTGCCTGAGAGTGGGGAGGGTGAGCCGGCTGTCACCCAGCTCTGACCCAAGCCAGGCTGACTCACCCGGTGACTAGAGCAAAGGAGAGAGAGATTGGAGGCTGGCAGGCCGGACTGTCTCCAGCCGGCCCCGTGAGGAGGAAGAGCAAAAACAGGGAATTAGTTTGAAACTTCAACTGTTGAGAGCAGGGGGGCGGAGGGGGGTGGCCGGCGGGTGAAAGGGCCAGAGAAGCCAGCTGATCTGACAGGGAGCCACATACCTAGGGGATTAAGTAAATATGTACTGTAGAAAAGCAAACCTGCCTGTAATTCCAGGTTGCTTTTGTTTTGTTAAATACTGCCCTGAGATTTACAATTCCTCCGGGGTGGCTCGGACTGGGACTGAACTTTGCAGCCTGAACTATCAACCAAAGCGGGTGACCGATTAACTCTTCCCCTGCCGGGCCAGCGTGGGGGAGGGGAGGACCGAGGTGGCCCAGCTCGCCGGAGTCGGCTGTCCCTGGCTCGGGCTTCTCCTTGGGTGGATTGGACAGCTGCTTGACCTTGTAGTTGGAAGAGTAGTTCGGAAGTGTTTTTAACCCTTGGACACGCTGAAAAAGGAGAAGTAGGAGTTGTTCTCAGCAGTTTCATTTCCTTGGGGTGATGCCCCGTCCGAGGGCTCCCAAAGCCCTTTGTGGAGAGGGATCAGGAGGTGTCCTTGTAGGGGTATGTGGGGTTGGGGACAGTCGCGTGTGATTGTCATTCCTTAGCTGTCTGCGTCCTGCAGAAACTTTCTCCGGACTCTTCCAGCTGGCCCAAGTCCTGGTCTCTTTTACTGCTTTTGTCACTGGCTGCAGTAGGCTTATGAAGAACTCTTTTAGTCAATCTGGAAAAACTTGACTGACTATAAACAATCCTAAATTAAAGAAGTATATGCCATTGGCGGCGGCGAAGGCTGGGGGTGGGGAGGCTTAGTAAAATAGTGCCGAGGGACACCCTGGAAGTTCATGCACTGGGAACCCTGTCCTTCTTGACTTGGATAGGACATTCTCTTCCAGGGAATAAACTCAGGGCCATTTGGAAATATGTCTCAAATTGGTACCGGGTCTCCAGAAACGGGATCCATGGGGGCCTGTGAAACTTCCAGTGCCATTCATGCTGGGTTTAGTCATCAGCCCTCAGGATGAACCAGAGCGCGCCCTATAACTCTTAAACTGTCTGACCAATTACTAAAGCTACTTTTTAATGAGCTCTCCACTTGCTACCACGGTGGGGAATTTGGAATCTGCCTGAGTCCGTCTGGGGCCAGTGGAGAGGGCCCTGGGACGATCCTGAGCCTGGAGCGTTTGGGGGCCCATTGGGCTTGGGGACAGAGGGCCCAGTATTGTGAGCGGGGAGTTTATGGGGGCCTGCTGAGTGCGTTGTGCAAACTGTGGGCTTCAGGGTGGTCGTGGATGGGCTACAGAGAGCCAGGGAGGGTGGCACCAGCCACAGCCTGCAGGGATGTGAGTGAGACAGGTGAACTTGCTGAAGCACAGATCACTGTCCTTCTCCCCATGGCAGAAGGAGAGGCGGCTTCTAAGAACCCTTCCAACCTGGATTTAGGTGGGTTTGGATCTGGAGGGGGATGTCCCCCAAAGGGAAAGAAGGAAGGGAGGCCAGAGGCTCTGCCAGCAGATGGCATACCCAGAAGAGATGTCCGTTCATCTTGGGAGGGAGTGACAACCCAGTTTCCCATAATGATCTTTGGCAATATTTGTGGGTGGGGGTGTGCCTTAGGCCGCAAAGGTGACCCAAAGGAGTGTTTTCTTAAAGGGACACAAAGTCTCCAGGAGTTGGAAAGTTGGAGACATCTGTCCTTACCCACAACATTCCGAGGTAAACTGAGGCGGGGCCAGCCATGGTTAGGGTCTCCAAGGGGAAGGCTCCTGCTTGGTTATTCCCACTACAATATTTTTATTTTTGTTTTCTGTGCTCCCCTGGAATTCCTCCCGAGAAAGCATCCACAGAGCTTGGGCCTTCCCCATCTTCCCCTCAAGGCTCCTGGCTGGCTAGTCGGCTGGCATCGCCTCCAAAGCCTTTGACTTTGACTGGGTTTTAGCAGGGCCCCACCCCCCAGGAGGAGAGAAGTGGGCTGTTGGTTTGGAAGTTTTTGCAGTGGCTGTTCCAGCTTCTGTTCCGGTATGAGGCAAGGGGCTAGATGAAAGTCCTGTGCTGTGGTTGTAGGCCGGTGGAGGCAGGGGCAACAAATGAGGGCCCAGTCCAAACATAAAGGACAGGTACAGCCCGGACTCAGGGACCCATTCATTTCCAGGAGGCAGGATGAGAGCTCAGAGTTATATCTGCTTGGCTGGTACTGAGTTTACAATGTGCGGGTCGAGAGTCTTGTTCCTGAAGCAGCCAGCCAGGAACTAGCCCTTTCCGTGATTTGTGAATCCTGTTCCGCCCCATCCATCCAGCAAGTCCTACCTCCTTCCCATTCCTGACGCTGGGGCAGGCCCAGGCCCATCTCTGCCGCGATGACCATCTAGTTCACCGAACCTGCTTGAGGGGTCTGTCGGGTGTTTGGGACAGTGCTAGGCCTGGAGGGGGGAGGGGGTGGGTGAAACAAGGATGAATAAAGACCCAGAGACACGACACGGCTGGGTGCTCAGGGTCAAGGCGCAAATTACAGTGTGTGTTCATTTCTTCTGGCCGCCATAACAGATTACCACTCACTTGATGACTTAGAGCAGGAATTCACTCTCTCTGAGTTATGGGGGCCGGAAGTCTGAAAGCGAGGTGTTAGCAGGGCCCCCTCCCTTGAAGGACCCGACGGGAGACTCTGTCCTTGTTTCTCCCAGTTCTTGAGGCTTCTGGAGCTCCTTGGCTTGGGGCGAGACCTCTCTGGTCTCTGTGTCTTCATGGGGCCTTAACCTCTGTCTCTGTCCGACTCTGTGCGCTCTCCTTATAAGATACCAGCAGTGGGTCATGAAGCCTCAATCAGTAATGAACCTTAACTAATTACATCTCCAGAAACCCTACTTCCAATGACATCACAGTCAGAGGTTCTAAATGGGCCTGAGTTGCTCATTCATGGTTGTTGGGGAGGGACACTACGTCGTGGGAGCCCAGTGGAGATGTTAATCTCTAACAGAGGCTCACAGAAGGCTTCATGAAGGAGGTGGCATTGGAGACAAGAGTTCCAAGTAGCAGGGATGTGAAAAGGTCACTCCAGGTGCAAGGAAACACCTGAGCAAAGACTATGTGTCCCCCTGGAATCAGGGAAGGGAGGCAGAAGGCAAAGAGGAACAATAAGGTAGAGTGGGATAGGGAGCTGGGGAGGTATCTCAGACCCTGAGTCAGGCCAGTACAGATGAGAACCGGAAAAAGGAGGAAGAGCAGACAGGGGTCCAGACAGGGATTCTTGTGGGACCCAGAGCCACCAGCACGAAATAGCTTATTAAACAATGATGTGTGGAGGTCACAAAAAAGGGCATGCTATGGGAGATGGCAATGGCGCATCTCCCCTGCCCTCACCCTGAATGCAGACTCAGCTAGAAATTTCTGGGAAAAGGAACAGGCTCCCATTTGATGGCGGCTTGAAGCAATAAGGTAGCCACCTGTCCTACCCGCAGCATCTAGGGAAAGTGTTTCAGCTTGGGGCTTCAGGACCTTGGGTTTCAAACAATGGGCCTTGCACTTGCACCATGTTATGAATGGGCAAACACCTCCCTCTTACTGCCCCACCCACTTCCCCTGGGGAACCAGGTGGTGGAACTCTAAATCCATGCCAGCTGTGGCCCGGCTTCCGTGGGGTTCCCTAGACCCAGCTCTGCTACAACCCTAGGAAAGTAACTACCTTCTTTGGGCAGCAGCTAAGAAGCACACCTATAAAATGAGAGAGGACACGATGACCTCTAAGATCCTGGCATGCCTTAAAGTTCTCGTATCACGGATCAGCCATCCCAGGAAAGCAACAGATTACCAAGCTCCCCGAGCTGGGAGGGAAAGACTGATTCTTCCCTGCTGATCTCAGCCCTTCTTGCTACTCCTCAGATGCTACTGACAGAAAAAGCAGCAGCTCAGTGTTGGGAAACGTGCCTGCGGTGGATGGGAGGCTCATTCCCACTGCTCAGCTCTCTCCACAGCCTCCGACAGCCAGCTGTCGGCCATGGGTTTATTTCAACTCTTACAGGAGATAACATTTTCAACCTGTTGCTTCCAGGGCATCGACGGGCCCAAATTCCCCAACTAGCATATCAAGGAGAACTTCCAGCTTTTATCCTAAAGTCACCAAATTGTCTGCTGGGGCTTTAGAGTATGCTTGCTAGACAAGTTCACGTTCACTCTATAGCCTGTCCACGAATTTTCGCTTACACTCCAGGCTCTCCTGAGCATCAAGCTTCTCAGAGCCTCTGGCTCTGATCCCTGAACGGACCCCTCTGATCTCTCTATCCTTACGGTTACTTTCCCTGCCTCATTTCCAGCTTATTACTTGTCAAGGTCATCACTGAGAAATGATCTCAGCCAGATTTAGGAGAAGGTAGCCCTTGGCCGTCTCTTTCTACCTGGGAAAGCTCTCTGGTTGTCAACAGTCACTGCAAATTATCCCGGAAGGACCTTGTCCCAACCTGCCGCCCCCATCAGAATCCCACAGAGTTCTGGGCATCAATGCAGGAATGATTCCAAACCCAACATATTCTCCTTTATCCTTGTGCAAAAGCATGACTGCACCTAGAATATTAGAAGAGGCTCGCCTTGTTGTTGCCTTCAAAAGACACGGTCTAAAAATACATCAAGTATATAAGATATTTGAAAGGAAACATTTGAAACATATTATTCAGATGAACCGTGAAGGTCAGGAAAAGTTAAAGCCAAATGAAAAGGAGAGAAGAGAATCTGTTTAGACACTAGCTTTCTCAGATGGACACACGTCCACGGTCGGACCAGTGCGGGAGGGATTTGAGCACCAATAAGAAAAACTCTGGACTCCCAAAAAGAGAGGCCAAATACCAGACCAGGCTCGCAAATGAATGGTGGGTGGGAACTCATTCATTCGTTCATCCATCCATTCCTTGATTCACTCAACAAACAGCGGCCCCTTCTGTATGCCCCATACTACACTGGGGACACAGTAATGAGCAAAGCAGACAAAAATCCCCATTGAGTAAACAGCAGAGAGTTTAGTGAGGGGGACAGACAGATAATAAACAAGAGACATAAAATAGCACATTGGGTCGTATTAAGTGCTAAGGGGAAAACGAAAGAGGCAAAGCAGA
>PISX010026193.1:0-24878 GCA_004024625.1 Mellivora capensis | reverse complement strand
ATTGTGAAAATGTCTATGCTACCTAAAGCAATCTACACATTTAATGCAATCCCTATCAAAATCCCACCCATTTTTTTCAAAGAAATGGAACAAATAATCCTAAAATTTATATGGAACCAGAAAAGACCTCGAATAGCCAAAGGAATATTGAAAAAGAAAGCCAAAGTTGGTGGCATCACGATTCCGGACTTCAAGCTCCCTCCTGATCCCATCTTGTCATCCCAAAGTTGTCATCATCAAGACACTATGGTACTGGCACAAAAACAGACACATAGATCAATGGAACAGAACAGAGAGCCCAGAAATAGACCCTCAACTCTATGGTCAACTAATC
This sequence comes from Mellivora capensis, assembly GCA_004024625.1. Taxonomy (NCBI): domain Eukaryota; kingdom Metazoa; phylum Chordata; class Mammalia; order Carnivora; family Mustelidae; genus Mellivora; species Mellivora capensis. Next base: position 24,544 of record PISX010026193.1, on the reverse strand, counting down.
TTCGATAAAGCAGGAAAGAATGTCCAATGGAAAAAAGACAGCCTCTTCAATAAATGGTGTTGGGAAAATTGGACAGCCACTTGCAGAAAAATGAAATTGGATCATTTCCTTACACCACACACAAAAATAGACTCAAAATGAAGGACATCAATGTGAGAAAGGAATCCATCAAAGTCCTTGAGGAGAACACAGGCAGCAACCTCTTCGACCTCAGCCGCAGCAACATCTTCCTAGGAACATCACCAAAGGCAAGGGAAGCAAGGGCAAAAATGAATTATTGGGATTTCATCAAGGAAAAGGGAGTTTTAACTGAGCAAGAGGTTAAGAAGGAGCTCAAGATAAGTAAAGGAGGTGATAAGGGATAAAGGAGAACTCACAGTGAACTGAATCGTCTTCCCTGCCCCTCTCCTCCTTTTTGAGTGTACATGTAAACTCCCTCAAAATGTGGTCTGTGGTGAGAGTGGGCTTTACTGAGCAGGATATCCATGGATTTGGTTCTATCAGACCCATGGTCAAATGATTGCTCTTCTGTGTGACCAGAAGTCAGTTACTAACATGTCTGGACTTCCATTTCTCCCATTATAAATAGAGAATAAGTATTAATTTACTTGAAAGCATTTGTAGAAGGTTTGGCCATACATTATTTAACACAATGGGGTCTCTTAGGAAAATCAGGATTTCCAAGCCATATATGGAACATCACTGTGACCCCCCTTCCTCCATTTTTATTTCCTTGGATTCCATTCACTTAAAACATTCTGAAACAAGGAGAAAGTCTTCCCAATGAGCCCTTTGAAACACCAAACAAGGACCCCCTGGGGGAAGGGGTCCTTGTTTGGTGGGCAGTTAGAAATGTTATCTCACTTTTATTTGACCTGAATGAAATACCATGATAGTATTGACTAACAATAGATTTTTAAGAATCAGACGTAGTTTCAGAAGGTTTTTAAGTCACTTTTTATTGTTGATGTTGGTGGTGGTAGTTATGCTTTGTATTTTAAATAAACATGACATTTTTTATTACAACCCTCCCATGTACTAACTGTTAGGGAAATGCTGGCATGGTGTTATAATTCAGATAAAGAAGAGACCATCAAACAAAGGAAAATGCTAGACTTTAACTGTCTGATTATCTCCTCTAGTTTAGATTATCTTATCTGTTAAAATAAAAATTGTATTTTTTGGCAATAAAAGGATAAGAGAAACATGAAAAGTGTAAATTGAACTTTTGCCTCGTGTTACATCTCCACTGTTTACCAAAATCAATTTATTTCTGTTTGTTTTACTATCTATCTGCTGAAAACATATCTGAATCCAATGAAAATGTAAAACATGTGATTTTAGATAGTTTGAGAAAGGAAAAAGGAAGCGTGCTGTTAAATGTTAAAACGGGTTCTGTGGTAAATTGTATACATGCACCACATCAAACGCAAATTGAAGTTAAAATAAATAATGTTACACTGAAAGTTGAAAGAATATAGCAAATCATAAAGATGCTTGTATACTAATTGAGAGTATTTTAATTGTTAAAAGATTTAGAGAAATAAACATTGTAGATGGGAACATAGTGCTGAAAGATCAGTGCCAGTTCTGGTTTTCCTTTCTAGTGGCTTGGCACGCCGGCTATGCTGAGCTCCAGCCTCGCCTTCAGAAACAGAAGCAATGCTGTTCAAAGGATTAATCAGTGGCCTATGCATAGGAGGCCTGGGGACGTACACATCTGCAGTCTCAAAGCTGGTACAGAAAACGTGTGCCTTCCATCCTTGATGTGTTGCATTTCCGGTAAGGGCAGAACTTCCCAGCAGGCATACCCTTTCGGTTTAGGCTGGTTTGTTCCTCTCTCTCATGTCTGCAGTGCTATTGACCTCCCCCGCTCCTTCATTCCCCTCTTCATTCTCTTGCTATGAGTCACAATGTCACATTTTACAGCAGTAAAATACTAATACTTCTTCCTCCAACCTGGTCTTTTCTCTTACATGTGCCTATCTACATCATATAAATAATGTGCCTCAAGAAAAAAAAAAATTCTCTTCATAAAAGAAGGTATATAGTTGTTGTGTATCTCTCTCCCCAATTCCGTTGCGTTCATATCAGTTGAATTGAAATGCTTTTTACAATACAGTCCACTAATTTTTGAGTGGTATATAACAAGCTCCCGAGACTCCATGAAAATATACTACATTGGTCAAGCTTTGGGTATTTTAGGAAACAAACATATTTGGGGGGGTGTGTGTCTTCCAAATTGATATAATATTAATCTTGAATCCACATCTTTTGTCTTCTTCCTTCAAAGTTTACCTCATCTTCACCTTCAGGGCACATTAATTGTCAAGGCAGGTACCAGATAAAGAAAAAAAAATAAACTACTTCATTTGTAAGTGGGTAATCTGCTTTATAAATAAACACCATCAACTGTTTCTAACTACCACCAATAGTATGTCGAGAACTGTGCCAGGATTTACACATATCATCTTTGGTTTTTAAAATAACACAGTAAAGTAAATATTGGTATTTCTAACTTATAAATAAGGAAAATGAAATTTAGAGGTATTAATCCATTCAAAATACATTTTGAATATCTACTGTATGCCAAACACTGGGGGAAGGTTTAGGGGTAAAATAACAAACAGAAATCCCAGTCATCCATTCTCTCATTGGTTTACCAAAAGAAAGCAAGAGGGGCTGACTCAGTCGGTTAACTGTCTGCCTCTGGCTCAGGTCATGATCCCAGGTTTCTGGGATCAAGCCCCACATTAGGCTCCCTGCTCAGTGGGGAGCCTGCTTCTCCCTCTCCTGCTCCTGCTGCTTGTTCTCTCTCTCTCTCTGCAAATAAATAAGTAAAATCTTTTAAAAAACAAAAGAAAGCAATAATAATGTTACAGTTATTAGGTAGCAGTTCTAACATTCATGTCTAGGTTTCCCCTTATAAGAGCCAGGAATTAACCTGTTTTTCTTTCTCACTAAAGGAGCATAAAAATGGTGTCAGAAGCCCACATGCTTTTTGTATATTGCCCCCAGTTGTTCCAGATACATTAGATCCCAAGAGGGCAAATGACATTTTCTTCTCACTTAGGAACTATTCTGAGATCCTTAAGAACAGGTTTAGTATCCTCTTTAACAGTTGGTCATTATCCAATGGGCTGGTCATTTCAGTTCCAGTAATATCTTTGGTCAAATATTTAGTTACCAAGTAAATAGGTGCAGCAGTATTGATTCTCAATGCACTCGGTAATTGTGGATTCTGCCGATAAAAGCACTGGTTAGTGTTAATTTCTTATAAGTAATTCTGGTCATGGTTTAATTTTTTTTGCCTGTTGACTATACTCTAAAAGACTGTGTACCAAAAGCATAGATTTTAAAAATCGGATTATAAACCTAGAAATTTTGTGTGACTTGAGTTCTCTTCTGTACTAATTTTCTTGCCAGATTAATCAATGTTCTACATAAACCTAAGTGTAATTTAATAAAATATGTCAAGAATGAATTTGTCATTTCCTCTGCATTCCAGAACCAGTCCAGGAAAAGAACATAATTCTATCTCTGTTGTGGCACATACTGTTCAAAATCAGGAGACTTACTTAGGTCTGGCTGACATGATCATCTAGCCACGTATTCACAAGTAGGTAAGAAAAGAAGAGAAAAGAAAAAGCAAATCAGAAAGAGAAGCTAGAAAGAACTAACTTTGATTCTTAGCACCCAATATTTTCTGTTCCTAATAAAAATCTAGTGCTCTTACACGTCAACACTTCCTAGAAGTCCAACGACCACTCTTTGTTATCCCAAGGATGATTCATTAGTGCAGTATCTTGCTGTAATGAATACCTACCTTCCACTGATAATAGATACCCTTATAGTTCCTTAGAGATAAACTGAAAATTGCACTGAAGGAGCTTAGAAAATATTTATGCATGCAGTCTTTTGATTCCAGGGCTTGAATAGTTTTGTCTGGTTATTGAAAAGACTAAACATTCTGGAATGAAATTTTGGTGGTTACATGCATGTCAACTTACTTGTTGCAAATCAGCCAACTGTATATTGCAAAGACTGTATATATATCACGTATTGGGTTAGCATGCTTTTCTTCCAAGACTGCCAAGAAATGTTGCTCTGTTCTCCACTGGTGCTCTGTTGCAAGACTGAGAGCAGCCCTGTCTTTCCAACCCACATCAACAATAACCTATATGTGGCACCCCTTGAGTGGTACAAAATGCCATAGTGCACTGGAAGTTTCTTCAGAGCCAGGTTTGAACACACCATGAAATATATGCCTCTATTTACTAATGAAAATGGAGCCACATTTTCTTGTTCTTTCAGCCATACGGGGTTATGATTGGTGTGTGCTTGCCTTTTACATTACTATTTGATTCCATAATAAGAACCACATGAGACAATTTTGGTTTATTAGTTCTTCAGTTGCCAACATGGCTATTGTACAACTAATAAAATAAATAAAAATATTTCCCTTGTGTTTTTTCTTATAAAATACACTTGTTATGTAAAGGATAAGCACATACCAGTAACAACCTGATCTGGCATGAGCCATATTGTCTTGCTTTTTCTCTTTTAATAGAAAACAAAGGAGACATATTTATTAGTTTCCTAATAGCATGGTTGGCTCACACTTGCCTATATCTACACATTAGATATTGGAGGCACTTATTTAGAGAAATGGTTTATACTCACGTCTTGGTAAAAATTTCAAAACCTAAGAGACACTATGGACTCTGAAAAACAACCTGAGGGTTTTGAAGGGGCGGGGGGTGGGAGGTTGGGGGAGCCAGGTGGTGGGTATTATGGAGGGTACGCATTGCATGGAGCACTGGGTGTGTTGTAAAACTATGAATTCTGTTACGCTGAAAAGAAATGAAATTTAAAAAAATTATATTTGGGAAAAACAAACCTAGTTACCAATAAAAATACATTTCTGGGAAAGGTATATAATAAAGGAAATAAATGCAATGAAAAACTGCACATCTTCTTAGTGTCGGTGGTAATTCACCCATCATCTCCTTCATCTCCTTCAGGGTCTCCTTCTGCTGTACCAACAAGTCCAAAGTGAACCACCATGTCTAAGGCCAGTGTTCTGCTATTCACTGAACCTAGGCCCAGATTCTGAGACTGGGCTGAAATATCACCTTTTGAATACTACTTGAATAAAAGTCATACTGCTCTGATACTGTCATTAGTCATCAGTTCACATTAGTCCTCATTTTTTGAATAGTCAAGAACCAATCTATAAATATTCTACTTTAGCATATGAATGCTCAACAGGTAAATGGCATATGAACAGATTGGCAATAGAAACTGGTTTTCTACTTAGTAATCTTTCTGAGGGAGAACCTAGAAGCAAAGGACAATGGGAGATCACTTTATCTGCACCAAGACATCACACTTCCATGATCACCAATGTCATGAAATCTATTAGAGTTCTTGTTCCTTCATTTCCTGTTTTTAGTAGTCAGACATGCTGAAAGATGAAGAGAAGGTTGCCAGGAGTCCGGAGCATGCATGCTGGAGCCTTACTACAGAAAACGAGTAGACATTTTAGAAATGACTCTTTCCCTAAAACGGTTCTTTTTTGCAAAGAGGAGGCGACACTATGTAAGGCTTGAATTATTCTGCATAGGATTTAAATTTAATTAAATGTTTGCAAGAAATACTTTATAAAGCTAAGTTTGCCAGTTATTTTTCAAAAGAATAAAACCTGTCCATGTTGTTTCAATAAATTTTGGAAAAGAAAATTCCGTGTGCTTAAATTCTTCCGTTCCCTGGTTTGATGACTTTCTATCATTCTAAACATCTGTCTTCAAAGAAAAAATAAGAACACATACTCTTTAAGGAAGCCAAAAAGATATTTTTGTTATTGCTGTCAGACTTATAATAGGTAAAGATATGTAATAAATGAAAAGTGATTAAACAAGGCAAGGAAAATGCACTTGTTAGAGTGATAGAATATTGTTTAACATCAGTGTTTTCTGCACACATAAATTATTATTATTTATTTACTTACTTACTTATGAGGATAGAGCAAGAGGTAAAAAAGACAGAGTGTATTTGGGTGAATTATCTTAGAAGAAAATGATGCTTTTGGATAGATTTCAAGATTGAATAGAAGAGGGAGAATTGATCCAAGTCATTTTCCCACTGCTTCAAGGACCAACTCATAAAGTGAGTTTGATGGGCAGGGGGATTAGCTTTGACCCCTCTTTGGCTTCACAGACTCCAGGTCAATGGAGAGACTGGAAGTGTTAACACTCAGGGGAGAGCAATGAGATACAGCCCCAGTGTTCAGAAAAGTGCTCTGTCTCCCATAGCCAGCCAACAACAGCCTTTCCAAGTTATGTTGCTTCTCTTTCTATGTCAGGGTTAAGGTCATTTTTGGGGCATGGTGAGGAAATGTGGAGGCCGGGGCTGTCTGCACCACACCTGGGCTGTGAGAAACAGGGGGTTTCAATTTCCAGCCTCTGAATACCACACAACCCAGCCTTTACCTGCCTGTCCTCACCCCGGTATACAACAAATATAAAATAAAATCAGATATTTCAGAGAAGTGGACTAGTAAGACCAAGGATGGACATTCCTGAAATGCATTAAGACTTTCAGAAAAAGGTAAGAAATAAAGGCAGAGCTTTATTATTTAGCTAGAGTCATGGTTTCCTATATTATTTTGAGGAGTAGGGGAAGGTTGGGAGATGTGTAGAAAATGAATTTCACTTGTCCTTTTGGTATATATGGAGGCAAAAATATTGAGCTATTTATAAATATACTAGTTACTAAGGGCTGAATTTGCAAATATAGGCAGTTTCTTCTCATCTATAGCTTATTCTTGTACTTCCTTTATAAAAGGCCTGATCACTCTCCTGGAATACAAGATAGAAACAAAGAAGTTGTGATTGGAGGGGAGATAAACAGAAGAAAGTGTTTTACTTTAGGATTCTGAAGCTAGTGAACTCTTATCTCAGAGTATAGAAACATGTAATTATGAAAATAGCGTTAATAAAAACTAGCATGACTTAACACTTTTCTGTGCTGTGAGATGCTTTACACCTAGTAGCTGGTCAATCTTTCCAGCATAGTTAATATTCATTATTGTTATTATTACCATTTTCATTTGATGAGAGTTTCTTCATATTTCATACAATTTTCCTACACTTACAAAGTGGCCAAATATTCCCAATGTGTTCCTGGGGTTCAATAACAACAAGTGTTATTGTCCCTTTGACAATGAAGCATGCTACTGGTAACTATGCTTCTCTGAGATTCTATAAATGCAATTTTTAGATTTAGCATTCTATGCTAATTCAGAAGTCTCTTAATTGAGAGTAAGAGAAGGACCAATGATCCTTTAGAAATGCTCCATAAATTGGTGCAGTCATGGCATGTGTAGGGCAAGAGGACAGTTATCAATGAGGCATGGTTTCAGGGGCATAGAAGTTTTGCTTGTACTCAAATGTCTTCCTTTCTGAGCAAATTGCTCAAGCTTTCAAATCAGACTAAACTTTCAAACACTAATTTTATCACTGTCATTGTGACCTTGAACTAAAGTTTCTTAATTCATCCAAGAGTTATCGTGAAGATGGGATGATGCAATGAATGTCAGGCTTTGAATTTGATAAGTCTAATACATTTTGTTTCTTTTGTCTTCCCCTTTATTCTTTCTTTTTTCCTATGATTTATCATGTTAAGGAGGTATTTTCATACTGTGAGTGATAAAAATATAAGAAAGTCTTTAGAACCTGCCCTTGAAAAACTCACAATCCAATGTTGTATTTTGTGACCTAGAAAAGGTAACATGAGCTCTTAAGTACTTTTCAGTCATTTGAGTATTTTTTCTGGCTAACAATAGAAGAAAAAAAAAACCTCCGGAATCTATACAAATATTTAGCTGATACAAAATGGCATCTCATTTCACAGTGTCTGAGGAAGAAGAAATTGCAGTATCATAATATCAGTCAATGGTATTTATTATCTCTCTGTCTTTTCCCATTTTTCACTATGTTTTTATAAAGTTTCTGATAGAGAAAATCAGGAGATCTTAGAAACTGACTTTCATTTATAACCTGCTGATTCACCTAGATTAGGTTACTGGGAAGAAATCCAAATCAGACCTTCTGACCTACCCAAAACAGCATGAAGTATGCCTGGCCACTAAATCCTGATTCCTGTGTACCTCATCCTGTCACTAAATATGATTTAGAGGAACCTTTAGAAAGTCAGGTATAAGGATTTAGTGCTTTACATGTAGGTTACAGCTGCTGGCCTGGCTTTCATAGTAACATAAGTAAGTAATTTATTAAATGGCTCAGTCATTAGATATACCAGACCTTGAAAACATTCTTGTGAAGGAGGCTAGTTTGGGTAGTGAGAAGATTAGCATTTCTCAGCAGCAAGTATTTGTGACAAGATTAATGAGGCACAGGGCAGATGGATGTGTTTCCCTCTTTGTGTCTGCTCTCCTGGTTTCCTTGCCCTCTATTTGGTTGTCTTTTCCTCTGTGGCACCTGCTGTCACTGACATGGATGAGATGCCAAAACAGCATTCCTTTACTTCCACACCATTCACACCTTCTCCCCCCTTCTTTCTCCACAGGAGTTATTCCTTTCTCCTCTTCTTGGCTTGGCAAGGGCATTATTTCACTTTGTCGAAGAAATGTCTGGCAGGCATTTTCACATTAAATGAACTCATGGGATTACGAACAAGATCAGAAGCAATTCTTAGTGCTTTATTTTATGTTAAAAATTTTGTAATTAATTATGTGTTAATTTTCTTTAAGATTATGTATCTTTTTTAATGCATTCTGAATTTTCCTTATGAGCTATCACCACCTCTTTGGGGTCCATTATGTCTTTTAGGAGGACAGAATGAGCTTCCTGCACTGGCCATTTGATAGAACATTAATGTTCCCATTTCCATTCTCATGTTGTCAGGCACCAGAAACAGACAATGTCCTGTTTTTCAGAGCTTACTTCTCTTCAAAAGATTTAAAACATGGAGACTAATAACAAGTGTACTTTCCTTTAACAAAGCCTTCAACTTTGTTTCTGTTTGTTCTTCTTCCAGCTCAATTTCCTCTTATGCCTTCCAATAAATTGCCATCCTTTTTGTCCACAGAAGTACCCTAAGTGTGTCCTTTCCTTTGATACAACACACTTCTCACATCTTATAAAAGCTAATGTAACAGAATTTCCCATTTGTGTCTTTAGTATTTACCAACAAATGTTTGCAATGATCCCAATCACAAGTTATTTTTAGTTTAAAAATAACAACTAAGATATTGAAGGCTAAGGAGATGCCAAGGTCTGTGGCTATCCAGTGGGCCTTTCTGGATTGGATGAGAATCTGGGAGTCTGGACCAGTCTGCACAGGTCTCCGTCTAACATCCGTGAGAAGGTATTGCAATGATAAGACTATATGTCATTAATGTCCTTCTGTCCAATTGTGATCTTAAGAATACAGACCATCAGTTGTTCTATTCCAAGACCCTACCACAGAGTATAGCTCATGGTCAGTATTCAGCAAATGTTAATTTGATTTAATTTAGCTTAAAGGAGATGAACGGTTTCAGGAGCTAAGGATTCTTGAGAAGAAAAGGCTTCAGGGAATGGGATGGAATGAGAACTATCTTTAATAAATGACAGAAATTACATGAAAGAAGGAATAACTTCAGAGGACAGAATCATGGTGAATGGGTCCAAGTTAAAATGAAATAATTTGGCCCTGTATGGAGCTGAACTTTGTCTCAGAGTTGTTCTCACCTGGAAAGGGTTTTCTTTATGGTAGATAATTTTCTGCTAGGATATGGGCTTAAGTAAAAACGAAGTACTCTATCTGGGACACGGTACAGCTAGATCTTGCAAAACTTTAAGGTTGGATTTGAAAATCTTTAACTTTCCATGTATAACTCTTAAGAGTCTATGATTATCCTCACAACTATTAATGACTCAGTTTGGAGACTCCAATATTGCAATAATTTTTTTCTTTCAGAAAGACTACCTTTATCTCAGCTGCCATCTTCTCCCATGTAATAATTTCTTCTACCAGTTTATGAAACTTGTTTTTCACTGTGGAAGAGTATTTTTATTAACGTTTCCCTCCCAATAAAACCCGCCACACCACAGGTACCCACCAGGGAGACTCAGAAAATTGGCACCTCTGAAACATTATTGTGAAGTTTCTCCTGCTTTGTTTTGTAGTCCTAGCTTTGCAGGAAAAAAATAAAAAACTTAATATGTTTAGAAGACTATTAGTATAAACCTGAATAATCAGAAGGGGGCTTAGTTCTGTAGACAACAATAATAATAATTGAAGTTGGCTTTTTTAGTGTCTGGAATTCCAACTGGGACAAGCTCAAAGCTTTGGTTTATCATCACAAAAGAGCCACAGAGCCCTCAAGAGCCCTTTCTGGGATTCCAAAGAAAATCTACCAAGGCAGAAACTTTTTCTTCAAGTTTTTTTTATTAAAAACAAATAAAGGCAAACACAAACACATTCCAATACAGAAGCACTTCTGAAGAGCCACAAATCCACAAGGTTCCAAGCCTCTGGCTAGTCCAATCTGCTGCTGTAAAGTGCTAGACATAATTTTAGCCAGCATGGGTCTGCCCCATACAATAATCAAAGACGGCAAAACTACCACAAAAATCAGGCTCTCTTCTACATTACCACTACCTTTGTTTATGTCCTCAGAGTTTGTATTTTCTTCTTTTAAAATAAAAATTGTATTGTTTCTTGCATGTTCTCATTTGATTTTGAAGTTAATATTCTTATTCTATCTTCAGCTCTGAACTAATAGCACATATGCTTTGTTTATCTGTATGGTGGCAAGACAATTTCATGATATGCCCACAGCTTACAAACTGATCAGTGGGGTCTGTCTTCATGGTGCCGTGACTAATGGACATCTGGAATCGTCAGTTTTGCCTTTATGAGGTTGAGCCGTGACTTGAACTAAAGCTACATGTGAGCAGTCATTTGAACTTCCCTGCCACTTGCTGGGCAAAAAAGCAAGAAGAAGGACAATCTGTAGTGTGAAGGAAATTTTCCATTCTATTCGCTTACATATCCCATCATCTGATGTAATGCTTTTACCAATTTACACAGCTAGTCATGTAGAATAATATTATAACTAATTGATTGACTTATTTATGTGCTGCATTCCAAGATTTCCTCTGTTAGTCTAAAAACTCTTCAGAGTGAAATGTAAAATAAATGTAATAATACAACATAATTAATTATAACAGTTTCTCTTTTAAGGCATTATGTCTGTATTTAAAAGAAATGATATCAGAATACCCTCGCTCATCTTAGTATGAAGATAATCAAACATATCTGCCTGCTTCTATCCTAGGAGATAGTGTGACAGAGTTAATAATTACATAATATCTGATCTGTACCTAGTATTTACTACACACAACGCTATTAAAATATGTTAACCTAAAATATATTATGATATATATTAAAATATATAAACCCATTTAATTTACCTATAAGGTAGGCACTATTATTATCCACATTTTGAAAATAAAAACCCTAACATCTGGAGAGATTAAGTAATTTGCCAAGGACAGTCGAAATGAACTCGAGACTAGATGTTTGGGTGCTATTTACGTATCTAAATCTTCCTAAATGATGATAGTAATGACTCAGCTTGAGCTATGTGTGGACTCCTCCTACCAACCACTGAACTTCAAATATGTTTGTTAAGCCAATGAAACACTCTTAATGGAAATATATTTGTACCCTCTGGAAAAAAAATGCAATCTACTGTTGTAGTTCAGACACACTGGTGGATAATACTGGTGGGGTGGCATTCTCAAAGCCTTTTAGCACAAGGTCCTGAATAAATTTCCCAGAGAGGATTCCCCTTGGGAGAGACTAAGCCAGGCATGATGAACTTGACCCAGTGACTCATTCAAGTCACAGGAGAAGGGTAGACATGTGAATTACTGTGGGGGCTGGTATTTGAATACCAACAAATGACACCAGGGCCCCCAAATAATGCTTCTTTGGGCCATATCAAAGAGAAATATAAAGGAAAAGGGGCTATTTTCCCAATGTGGCACCCACTGGCAGCTGGGATCTGAAGAGGGGCCAACAAAAACTATAGCATCTGCAAGAGCAGGTAGGAACAGTCCACTCGCATGTTGGGATGGGGCTTATACAGTACTTTTTAGGTTTGGTGTAGTAGCACCATGGATTTGATAGGGATGACATTATTGGATAGACTCTGGGCCTCCCAGAAATACTTGGATAAGACTTTGATGAGATGTGAAGATTCCATTCAAATATGTCAGGGGAAAGTAAGAAATTCTGGCTGAATGGAGCTCAGGAAATAATTGGATAGTAATTAGTTAGGAAGAGCCAGGCAAAAAATGTGGGAACTCACATTCTAATAAAGTAAAACAAATTCAGTAAAAATTTTGTCTGGAAGCAAACAAACAAACAAAAAATACCCTATTAACAATCTCAAAATAAAGGACGTTCCTTTAAATTAAAAATTTTGGTTTGCGGAAAGTCCATTCTTTATGTTTTCATTTTGCTTCAGGCTGTGGAACACTTCATTATGGGCTTATATAGATCCACTGAGAGGTGTCTGGAAACAACTAACATAATGGCAGTTCTGCTGGATCATCTGGCCCACAAATTGGAAGATTCAAAAATTCATTAATGCCAGTGCCAAAGGATTATCAGACTTCGAGAGAATGAATCATGTTATCTTTAGTATACATAGAACTCAAGTAGATTTCAAAATGCTAACTTATTCTTTTAAAATGGGAAATACATATGAGAATTGAAATATCCATGTTGGCTTTTTTATTTTCTCCCTATAGTCCAACTACCTGGATGTGTGTCAGTCTCATTGTTTTCTGGCGTAAGAATATTTTTTCCCTGAACAGCTACAATTTGCCAAAATTCTTATTTCTTTACCTTGAATTAACTCTTTTAGTCTGTATAACAACAAATGAGGAAACTGAGAGACAACAATGGTAAAGTAAGTACCCCATATTCATGCATGGAGGAATTGGAAAAGCTGAAATTCACAATGAGGCATTTGGCTCAGAGCCCATATTATCATCCTCAGTACTATACTTCCTTGAACTATGAGATAGTTTGAGTTATGGAAAACCAAGTGATGAACTGATGAGAGTCTCCAACACAAAGACAGAAGTAGTAATAAAAAGAATACAAGGAGTTGAATTGTATAAGTTCTTCATATATTTTGAATATTAACCCCTTATCAAATAAATCATTTATAAATATCTCCTCAAAACCACAATGAGATTTTACCTTACACCTGTCAGAATGGCTAGGAACAAAAATATAAGAAATAACAAGTATTGGTGAGGATGTGGAGAAAAAGGAGCCTGGTTCACTGTTGGTGGAAATGTAAATTGGTACAAGCCACTGTGGAAGCAGAATGGAGGTTCCTCAACAAATTAAAGATAGAAGTATATACTCTAATAATTCCACTACTGGATATTTATCCCCCCCAAAGTACTAATTTGTAAAGATTTATGCACCCTTATGTTTATTGTAGCTTTATTTATAATAGCATTATGTAGCATCATTTATAAAAAGCAGCCCAAATGTCCATTCACAGATGAATGAATTAAGAATATGTAGTATATATATACAATGGAATATCACTCAGGAGTAAAAAAGGATGAAATCATCCCATTTATGAAAACCTGGATATACCTAAAGGGTATTATGCTAAGTGAAATAAGTTAGACAAAAAAATACCATATTATTTCACTTATATGTGGAAACTAAAATACAAAGCAAATAAACAGATAAACAAAAAGCAGAATCAGAATTGTAAATATGGAGAAAAAACTGATGGTTGTCAATGGGGAGATGGAAAAAATAGGTGAAGGGGAGTGGAGAGATATACTTCCAGGTATAGAATGAATAAGTCACAAGAATAAAACACACAGCACAGGGAATCTAGTCAATGGTACTGTAATAGTGTTGTATGGTGACAGATGGGAGCCATACTTGTGGGGAGCATAGCGTAATGTACAGAGATGCTGAATCTCTGTTCTGTATACCTGGAACTAATGTAACCATCATGTGTCAACTATACTTAAAAAAAAAAAAAAAAAAAAAGATTAAAAAGAGGAAAAGGATGGGACGCCTGGGTGGCTCAGTTGGTTAAGCAGCTGCCTTCGGCTCAGGTCATGATCCCGGCGTCCTAGGATCAAGTCCCACATCGGACTCCTTGTTCGCCAGGAAGCCTGCTTCTCCCTCTGCCTCTGCCTGCCACTCTGTCTGCCTATGTTCACTCTCTCTCTCTCTCCCTGACAAATCAGTAAACAAAATCTTTAAAAAAAAAAAAAAGAGGAAAAGGAAACACAGTAGCTATAAAGGCAAAAAAGCAATTATGTATTAAATAAATTTCATAAATTTTCTTTCATGAATTTTTTTTTAATTTTATTTTTTCAGTGTTCCAGAATTCATTGTTTATGCACCACACCCAGTGCTCTGTGCAATCCTTGCCCTCCTCAATAACCACCACCAGTCTCACCCACCCCCCATCCCCCTCCCTTCTAATACCCTCAGGTTGTTTCTCAGAGTCCACAGTCTCTCATGATTTGTCTCCCCCTCCGATATCCCCCAATTCACTTTTCATTTCCCTCTCCTAGTGCCCTCATGTAATTCCTTATATTCCACAAATAAGTGAAACCATATGATAACTGACCCTCTCTTCTTGACTTATTTCACAAACATAATCTCTAGTGCCATCCGTGTTGATATAAAAGTTGGGTATTCATCCTTTCTAATGGAGGTGTAATATTCCATTGCATATATGAACCATATCTTCTTTATCCATTCGTCTGTTGAAAGGCATCTGGGCTCTTTCCACATTCTGGCGATTGTGGCCATTGCTTCTATGAATATTGGGGTACATATGGCCCTTCTTTTCATTACATCTGTATCTTTGGGGTAAATACCCAGTACTGCAATTGCAGGGTCATTAGGGTAGTTCTAATTTTAATTTCTTAAGGAATCTCCACACTGTTTTCCAAAGTGGCTGAACCAACTTGCATTCTCACCAACAGTGTAGATTCATATTAAAGATCAGAAGTAATTAACTTTCATTAGTTAGGAACAGAGGTCCATAATGGAAGACACACCAGGCATATATGTACCCCTCAAACACCCAAGTTGATATATAACTGACTAATAACCTATATGGATTTAGTGGCATCCTGGATGCTCTGTACTAACAGACATCCTCTGGGCTAATAAGAACATTATTTTGGAATGCATATAAATATTCCAGGGCAATCAGCAATATCTAGAAACTGGCCTGGGTAAGATGGGCAAACAATGGAAACATTTCTTATTTGATAAGCTTAACAATAGATTCCAGAATATTGTTTTCCAGCTGATGGTTATAGCTGTCCAAAAATTAGACTACAAAAACCAGCATTCACTGGTTTCATTTTAGAGGATCTAAGAGCAAAATGTTACAACAGCACTGAACAGCAATGCTGAATATTTGCATAATCAAAACACTGGCCAAGAACCATTCTAAATGTGATCTCTTACTTTCTCTCTCATATATGATAAAGCCAGTTTTGTTCTCTAACTTGCTACCATGTTGTCAAGATCCTTTTGTCAAAAGGAGAGTTTCTGTTCTCATGTCTTCTGTACTAAATGCCTAGTGATCTGGTCCCATTACACAAAAATTAAACAAAAGCTGTCAGGCATGGGTAAATTTTATTGAGGCTAAGAGTGGTTATTTGCTTTAATTCATTCACTCTCTCCTTTAACAAGTATTTATTTACACCATATGCCACGTATAGTTCTTGCCCAAATTCACTCAGCTAGTGAATGACAGAGTCAATTATACTTGACTCCAAAACGCATGCTCTTTCCACTCCACCATATTAAATTAAAATGGTACCTGTGAAAAAAAATTTTTAATACCACAATGAACTGAGTAAAATAGTAAAAGACTTACTACTTATAACAATCATAAGCTCACAAAACCACATGCAAACAGTGTCCCATATTCCATACATTTATTTTAATCTCCTGTTAGCCAACACCACAATCCTGCAGATTAGAAGATTTGGCAACACTGCAGGATACACACTGAAAGTCAAGCAACACCCAAGGCTCCACTAAGGTCATTATTCTTGTGGATTTCTTTTCCTCCCACAGGAACAGGCATATCAATTTTTCTATATGTTTTGAAGAGCCTAGCCACATGATTTTAATAATTTCTCCCAGGTGGTTCTTAGAACTTGCATGGTGGCCCTATATATTATCCAACCAAGGACAGGTTCCAGTGTGGTTTGATGAATGAGCAGAAGACCAAAATCAGAGATCTGAAATTCTCTTCCCCAAGGAGTAATAGTTTTACCTTCTATTGCTTGGGGATCCTAGAGAATCTGAATATTGGAAAACAATGTAACTTAAGGTTTTGAGCTGGACAACAATTTGAGATCAACTAATATCTTTTTAGCTATTTTTACAAATGTTCTGGTTTGGATAAAACCTAAGCTATGTTTTTCTAAGCATCTCTCTTTTGCACTTTTACATTTTTCTATGTTTTAGTGGAAATTTAATCCTCTTAATATTAATTTATTTACAGTTAACTCATCAAAGTGTATTTAATAAAAATATATTCCCCAATTGACTTTATGATAAACTTTTTTTATAAATGTTAGAATGAATACACACACACACACACACACACACACACACACAACAAGTTCTCATGCCAGGAAATAAAACAAAAAGAAAATACACAGCACCAAGAAGTTCAGGTTGGGTTCAAGTCTCAAAAACCGCAGGTTCCAAATAATTCTAAACTTGGATGATGGTTTCTTCCATCCAAGAATGTGTCCCACATGTCACTGAATGGTGCAACCACATTAACCACAAGTTTAACCTAGTTCTCTTGTACTTTTTAATTGACTTCAGCCCAAATCTTTTCAAAATGTAGACTTAATTGAACTTCTCTAAAATATTGCAATTAAAATGCATTTTTGTTCTGACCACTGGCATGTGAGGCAATGTCAATCATCTTTCCCTGGCATCAAGAAATCTCTCTCTTCCTCTTCACTTCCAGGCAATACAGCTATGCAATTCTTATTTCTGGGATGATATTCTCTTATCTTTTCAAATTTATATTCCTATCAGCATACCTCCAATATCTTTGATCACTACATATGTAACTCATGAAATTTTATCCAGCCACTGTTGTAAGTAAAGCACTTATTTCAACAAAAGTTAGTTCAACAGATATATACAAATTGTCTACAATGGCTTAGTCATCTGTCAGCTTAGCTAATTCACTGAATAATGTGAAAGCAATTAGGCAAAATATAATAAGTCAGAGCTGAAAATTTATGGTATTAATAATATTGCATTTTCCTCCATAGCCATAATAGACATTTTAATCAGTCATGTATACTTTCTTGCTGATCTCATGCATGAGCTCTGAATTTTTCTCAGCTGCATTCCAGAAAGCCACCACCAAACCACTGGAGTTGGTATAGCAAATATAACCTGTACTCTATTTTCTTACTATATGCAATTACTCTGAGGGATCTTCAACTCTTAACTGTGAGTGTGTTGCTGGGGTGCAGTGATAATACTTCATATGAGATTTTTGTGTGTGTGTCTGGACATTCCCATCATATGCCTCTACAGTTCTTCTCTTTAGTACATGTTTCCTAAACACTTCAATTAATATACTCACAAGCTCTTGCCCTGCCTGTTTCTTTCTCTCATATTTAAGATTAGGAAAAGCAGAAACTGAAAAATATCTATCCAATTAAATGAAAATTTAAGTCTGTTATATTAATAAATAGTGAATATGGTGTGCTAGAAAGAATAAGGCATCAAGAGGCAAGACACCAGGATCACTTCCCCCTAATTCTCCAACTCTCCAGCTCTCTGACCTTGGCTGAACCATTTATTCATTCACTTTTCATCAAACTAATATTTGGAAGCAATCTCTATGTGTCCGGCATTCTTTAAAGGTCGTGGTTGACTCATTTGAAAAAATGGGGAGCATACACTTCTCTCAGCTAAGATATAGATAGGGCCCAGGCTATTATGGTAGTTTTGATTCTTGGTTTTTTAGAGAGGTTATTGTCTTGCACTGATGTAGAACCAGTAAATTAACTGGGAAATTAGCCTTCCTTATGCTCACACTGATGTTCTAGAAATGACCCAAGAGAATATTTGACCACTACAATATCCAGTTCCTACTTTTTCTCCTTTCCTTTTAATTTCTTTTTCTCACATTGGATTTATTTCTCTGCTCTTGCCCTAACCTGAACTAAACTTCAGAAACACCAGGTTGTCTCCAATAGCTGTTCATGTTCTCACCTCTAAATAATTTCTTATCTCTATTCTTCAAGTTAACAAATACTTCAGCTAATTAGGTTTGCACTGGATTACCTTACACCTTCCAGGCTGCCCAGTTATTGGGGAGAAGGGGCTTGCTTGTAGGGTAGTGAGAAGGGAGAAAAGTAAAAAAAAGAAAAAAGAAAAAAGAAAATCGTATGTATGCACAAGGCATATTTCAATGAATTAACAATTAGAAAAATAAGGCTACCCTACCACATCTTGTCAAAGACATACCAAAGCTGTTACATAAAATCTATAACTAATGAAATATGACATTTCAAAATACATGAGATACAGTAGAAAAAGTGGTTAAGTACTTCTTACAATAATAAGTTAAAAAGAATGAAAATAAATAAATCAAGAATTTAGTTAAATAAAACAGAAAAACAACAAAAACCAATGACATAAAAAAATTGAAGAAAAAATATAGGGTAGGTTGAAGAGCACATATCATCATGCTTAATGTTAAAATTCTAGAACTGTACCATCCAATATAGCACATTAGCCACATTTGCTAATTTAAATTTGTGTTTAAATTAGTTAAAATTCAATAAAATTAGATATTAAGTATCACTAGCCAAACTTTAACTGCTCAATAGTCACATGCAGCTAGTGGTTACCATATTGTATAACACAGACATAGAACATTGTCGTCATTGCATGAAGTTTTATGACAGTGCTGCTCTAGAATCAGAAACATTATTAAAAAACTCACTAACATAAGGACTAACTAACATTATTCTAGTAAATGCAATTAAAAAGGAAAAATAAAGAATATACAGTTTTTAAAGAAAATTTGAAATTATATTACATTAAAATATAATGTCCTAACTGAAAATTCCAAGGCATTCACTCAGGAAACTATAACCAAGGATAAGAGAATTCAGTAAGTTGGCTGAGTACATATCAACATACTAAAATTAATAACCTTTTTACATGGAAATGACTCTCCATTGCAAAACAAAATAAAAGAGAAAAGAACCCATTACAAATAACAACATAAAAGATGTAAATAAGACTAAACAGCATCCTAAAGAATGAATGGGTCAACAAGGAAATTAAAGAAGAATTGAAAAAATTCATGGAAACAAATGATAATGAAAAAACAACAGTTTAAAATCTGTGGGACACAGCAAAGACAGTCCTGAGAGGAAAATATATAGCGGTACAAGCCTTTCTCAAGAAACAGGAAAGGTCTCAAAGATGTAAATAAATAAAGTTAGTAAATTAAGCAAGAAATGTGTGAGGATCTGGAAATACACATTCTGTTCTTTGATAGGAAGACTTGAAATTTATATAGGATTTTTACACATCCCAATAAAAATGGTGAATGGATTATCTTAAATAATTTTAAAATACATTTTTAAAAATTAGACTAAGTGATTCTATGATTTTTATGGCAAAATATTCCTGCACAGGAATAGGCAGAAAATGTCTGAAAGAGAAAAGAAATAAAAACAGAGTAGATTTATCAGATAACGAACTGTAATGTAAAGCTTTATTTATTTTTTTAAGATTTTATTTATTTATTTGACAGACAGAGATCATAAGTAGGCAGAGAGGCAGACAGCGAGAGAGGAGGAAGCAGGCTCCCTGCTGAGCAGAGAGCCCGATGCGGGGCTCAATCCCAGAACCCTGGGATCATGACCTGAGCCTAAGGCAGAGGCTTTAACCTACTGAGCCACCCAGGCACCCCTGTAATGTAAAGCTTTATTAATTAAAGTAGGATTCATACTGGAATATCAATATACAAGCATACCAATGTAATAGAATACAGTGTCTCTATATAACCCAAATTTGTGTCAGGATTTATAAAATTATATACATAGTATTTGCAATCTTTGGTCAAAAATGGATCATTGAATTAATTTGCTGGGAAAAACAAAAGCCATATTAAAATACATTTATTCACTCCCTCAAACCTTATACCAAATAAATTTCAGTTGACTCCAGGAATAAACATAAAATTTGAAACTATAAAACTGTTAGGTCTCATTATGAGACCTATATATCTAGTTGATATACAATCTGTAGCAGCCATAGATAAAAATATTGATAATTTGTCTATATAACTTTTTTTTAAATTTATTTATTTGTCAGAGAGAGAGGGAGAGAGAACGAGCGAGCACAGGCAGAGGCAGAGGGAGAAGCAGGCTCCCTGCCGAGCAAGGAGCCCGATGTGGGACTCGATCCCAGGACGCCGGGATCATGACCTGAGCCGAAGGCAGCCGCTTAACCAACTGAGCCACCCAGGCGTCCCTCTATATAACTTTTTAATATGCATGAAACAAATGTGATATTTGAAAGCAAAAGACAAATGATGATCTGGGAACTATGTGCAATACATATAACAGAGAGAGGGCAATCGAATAATATATAAACATATCCCAGTAAGGAAAGACCCAACATTCTAGTGGAATTGAGTCAAAGGATAGGAAAAGAAACATTCAGCAATTTTGGATGCATGACGGTTGTTCAAAGTCATTCTGAAAGTAGGAAATGTAGATTATGTATAGAATATCATACCATTTTATATCTATCATCTTTTTTTTTAAGATTTTATTTATTTATTTGACACGCAGAGATCACAAGTAGGCAGAGAGGCAGGCAGGGCGGTGGGGAGCAGGCTCCCTGCTGAGCAGAGAGCCCAATGTGGGGCTCGATCCCAGGACTCTGGGATCACGACCTGAGCTGAAGGCAGAGGCTTTAACCCACTGAGCCAACCAGGTGTCCCTATATCTATTGTCTTGATAAAGATCACACAGCTTGATTATAAATCAACTCTGTTAGGCTTGGGTATGTGGAACTGGCACTCCTGAGTATTATTGTAAGCATGACTGCAAAATAAGCAACCTCTTATGTAAGCCTTATTCATACTCTCTGTCAAAAGGCACATATCCCTCCACCCACCAAGTCCACTTTTGGCATCCTACCAATATACTCACACTTATACTCTAAACTCCTCAATTATTAACAGCATTGGTTGTAGTAACTAAAGAGTGAAAATAACCTAAACACCCAACAATAAGAATTGGCCCTATAAATTATGGTTCATCCACATGATCTCCATTAAAAAGAATGAGGCAGATCTATATACTGATAGAGAATGATTTCTGAAATACATTACTATGCAAAAAATAATCAAAGGACAGAACCGTCTATATAGAAGTCATCTATAAGTTTCGTGAAAATGGTTTGTATGGACAGAATATTCTGTAAATACTCACAAGACCCCGTTAAGAGTGGTTGCTCCTGGGACAAAGACTAGGAGGCATGGGGTAAACAGGAAACTTACTTTTGAGTATAAACGCTGCTGTGGTATTTGATTAAAAAATTTTTAGTTTATATGTTACGTAGTCAAAATTGAATAGACGAAACAATTTAAATATATTCTATTCTGAAATTTTACTGAGACTGTGGAAAGGAAGGGGTTTCATTTTTCATCTTGAACTAGTAGCTTCTATTCCTCCTAAACACTTGGAAGCAGCAACAGTCCTTTTAAAAATTGAAATAAAATGACAATATATATTCATGAGCCTGGCCTCAGCTTTCTTCATTTTTTTAATTTATTTATTTGTCAGAGAGAGGGAGAGAGAGCGAGTGAGCACAGGCAGACAGAGTGGCAGGCAGAGGCAGAGGGAGAAGCAGGCTCCCTGCCGAGCAAGGAGCCCAATGTGGGACTCGATCCCAGGACGCTGGGATCATGACCTGAGCCGAAGGCAGCCGCTTAACCAACTGAGCCCCCCAGATGTCCCTGGCCTCAGCTTTCTTTTGCCATTTTTTTCTAGTCCTTGGGGATCTCTACCCCTCGCTCACTATCCCCTACCTAAAAAGGTATCACCAGGCTAAACAAATCACCTGTTATCATTAACATCAATTAATATTGTTCTAACCAATGTAATTTGAAAAGAGGGATAAGTAGAAGGTGGTCTCATACAAGTAGATTTAGTAGGTCTGTATTCTGTCATTTGTCCTCTCTCTGGTGAACCCAGAATTCAAAATGTCAAATGTAGTTCTTTATAGTCTACTTCCTGACCTAGGCACCCCCCTTCCAATGACAGGTGTAGAGTTAACTAGACAAAGTTTGTGCAGCTCTGTATTTACCTACAGGACTTGGGGGACTGTATAAACCTTACTACAGCCCAGGGGTCTGAATTCTAACTTTACCATTCAAGATATCCTCAGTCTTGGGGTTCAGTGCCTTGGAACTCCTCATACTGAGAGACCTATGGGAAGCAAAGCTTATGCTCTTTTTTGATAGGCTGCTCAGAGATGACACTAGTTAGGAATGCCCAGGATAAGCCAGGATGAAGAGGTAGAAGAGATTGAGAGCCCTGTGAGCAATGGACCACAGCAATTAAGGTCCACCGGAAAAAGAGTATTTGTTGCTATTGTTTTATATTTATTTATTTAATATATTATTTAGCATTAATATTTAGCATTTATTCCTCAGCATATGTGAACAGTAATTTAAGTAAGGACAAGAACTGAGTATTAGAAAAGAACTATTTTTTGTTTTTTGGGTTTTTTTTTTTTTGTCACTGAAAACATTGAATAGGAAACTAGCAGGAATGAGGTAAATAATAAAATTATTAGAGTAAAAATCTAATTACATATATTTCAAATTTCTAATCCTGTCTGCATATTTATTGTTACCCCATCTTAAGAACTATAGCAAAGTATGTGCCTTTGTATTTTCAGTAGTGAGATGGAAGTAAAAAGAGCAGAAATGGAGCAGATTGAGAACATGGACAGCAGAAATGCCTAGGACAAGGGTTAGTACCAGAGCAGGCCAAAACAAATATTCAGCATAGATTTGAGATCCTCAGCAGTGAGGGAGCAAGGAATGAGAGCAACAACTTCCCCTCACAACTTTGATAATGGCATTTTCATAGTATCTTTCACTGACACATTGTTGTTAAGATATAAAAAATATGGCAAGGAGTGGTGTGAGAGCCCAATCAATTGTTCAACAATGAATCAAAACATCAGTGGTCAAACTAAGAAACACATAGCTGGGACTCAAAGGTGAGTACCTGTTTTGTTGCTTGCTTTCCAATCAGAACATTTCAAACCCTCCTTATAGTTTGATCCTAACTTCATTGGAATGAGGCTGTTTCCTACAATCTAGATAAAGCCCAGCTCAGAAATTAGAGATTTCTTGGAAATTAGGGAAGAGCACTAACAGGAAAAAAAAATAAAGAGAGAAACTAGGCGAACCAAGAAAGTATACAAGAATTATGGAAGTATTTGCAATTTGCACAAATCACAGTCATTTTTATCGGGACAGCTGCTGAGACCTCTGGCTCAATAAATTCCATTTACCAGGCTTGAACATGCATCTTGGCTCCACACTTTCCAAAAATGATGATGCCCATCAAGTGAATGATAAGAATGATTGGTTCCTTAATTTTACCTTTTTATTTTATAAAATTTGATACATAAAATATAGGTACTATGTAAGTTATGAGGCATCTATAAAACAAACACTTGCAAACACATCACCACATAAAACCTGGGTAATTTCAGCACCATTAAATCTATGATATGTGCCTTCAACATCCTTGACTCTCCGAAGGTAACATAATTAACCAAGATTCTGAATTTATTATTCCTTCATTTCTTTTGTATTTGTTTTCTCACATGTATAAACTAGTAAAGATCTTGCTTTTGACCTTTTAAAAACGAGAGTGACTGGAAAACAGCATGGAGGTTCCTCAAAAAGTTGAAAATAGAGCTACCTTATGACCCAGCAATTGCACTACTGGGTAGTACCTAAAGATAGGTAGTACCTAAAGATACAAACGTAGTGATCCGAAGAAGCACGTGCACCCGAATGTTTACAGCAGCAATGTCCACAATAGCCAAACTATGGAAAGAACCTAGATATCCATCAACAGATGAATGGATAAAGAAGATGTGGTATATATATATATATATACATATATATATATATGGAATACTATGCAGCCACCAAAAGAAATGAAATCTTGCCATTTGCGATGATGTGGATGGAACTAGAGGGTATCGTGCTTAGCAAAATAAGTGAATCGGAGAAAGACAACTATCATATGATCTCCCTGATATGAGCAAGTGGAGATGCAATGTAGGGGGTTTGGGGGGTAGGAAAAGAATATAAAATATAAATGAAACAAGATGGGATTGGGAG
>PISX010026192.1:0-24918 GCA_004024625.1 Mellivora capensis | reverse complement strand
TGAAATAAGTCAAGCAGAGAGAGTCAATTATCATATGGTTTCACTTATTTGCGGAGCATAACAAATAACATGGAGGACATGGGGAGATGGAGAGGAGAAGGGAGTTGAGGGAAATTGGGGGGGAGATGAACCATGAGAGACTATGGACTCTGAAAAATAACCTGAGGGTTTTGAAGGGGCGGTGGGTGGGAGGTTGGGGGAGCCTGGTGGTGGGTATTATGGAGGGCACACATTGCATGGAGCACTGGGTGTGGTGTAAAACTATGAATTCTGTTACGCTGAAAAGAAAAAAAAATATTTAAAAAAAAGCGGGGGAGGAGGGGAGTAGTAATTAAAACTCTATTTTTTAAAAAAATATATATTTATATGTTTATTTTAGAGGTAGGGAGGAAGAGAAAGAGAAAGAGAGAGAGCAGGGGAGGAGCAGAGGGAAAGGGACAAGTAGACCCTCACTCTGAGTGTGGAGCTCAAAGCTTTGTTCAGTCCCTTGACCCTGATGATCATGACCTGACCTGAACTAAAATCAAGATCAGACACTTAACCAACTGAGCCACCCAGGCCCCTGAACTCTTTGTATTCTAATTTCATTGCTTTAAAATTTAAATACCTTCCTCAAGAAAAAGCAAGTTCCCCAAAGTACAGAGTCGATCACTATGGTCCTAAAGGATCCATGTTGACAATGGAATGAAAAAAAGTAAAAAAAAAAAAAAAATTAAAAAGCAATGTGGGATAGTGGGATAGTTGAGATGTGCATATTTTTTAGATATTTTTGTGTCAGATAGCATTCTTACCACTTCCCAGCTATATGTTTTTCGGGAAATTTCTTAACCTCTCTGAGCCTCAATTTCTAAACTGGTAAAATAGAAGTCATATTTAGTGAGGTCATATATATAAAGGACTTATGTGAATAAATATTTTAAAAGCAGTAGCTAAGGGTTTATCTTTTTAAGCACTTAAACTTAAAAAATCATTACTTCAAATTTAAATCTAAAAATACTTTATGCGCATTTGTTCCTTCATAATTTAACATTATAATTTAATGTTATAATTATAATTATAATGTTATATAATTTAACATTATAATTTAACATTTTTAAAATAACTCAATAGCTTGTTGGACCTTGCTCTTTTCAAGATTGCAAGACTGGATTCTTGCACTAAATAATCCTTATATTGAAATTTAGCTGTGCTTGCTTTATATTATTTAAAAATGTTCTTACTAGTGGTAATGTGGCCTGAAAGAGCCCTTTTTTAAAATTTTCAAAGCAGATCCAATCTTGCATTGAGAGAATGGGTTGGGCACAGGAAAAAATCTAGATATTATATGATGAATTTTAGAAATTTTCTAATTAAAAATACTTGGGAAGGAAATAGGTCATATAATGATAGAGGAGCTGGAACTTAAACTTTCCAAAGTTTAAATTATACTCCAATCCTCCAACTGAAAGAAAATATCACTATCAAATAAATGGTAATGGTCTTAATTGAGTTACCATACATATTCCTCCAAAAGTGACTCAGTATTTTACACTGAAGTAGGTATTTAGAAACAGAAGGCCCAGCCCTTGTTCTATCTAGCCCTATCGAGTTTTTATCTGAAAAATCGTACATTTCTGTATTTTCTATTTTCTATTTTCAGATATTTTATCTGAAAAATCGTACATTTCTGTATTTTCTATTTAATCATTCCTTGAGACTACATAGGATGATGGACTTACAATTTAAAGAGAAAATGAAACAATTTTTTTTAACTTTGCTTTTCTAAATATAAAATCCCTATAGATCTCTTATGATGACAATTTGTCCCAATAAACTTATTTCCAAAAGAAGGGATTTTCCTTACATTTTCCAATGATTTAATCAGAGTACATTGGCACATTCACTCCTGGAAGAGCCAGGAAAATCTATATGGGTTATTTCAATGCCACAGAAATGAAAACTAGGAGGTACTTAGAGCATTTTACAATGATTTACTCACTCTGTATGACAAAATTTTCCAACTTTAAAATTAGCTAAAAGTAACTTAATTTCAAGATTTTACTGAAATGCAAAGCCAGATTTTCTCAGTGGCCAAAAGACATGGCCAGCTGGAATTACAGAGCCCAGATAGTGAGCCTTAATACCCTTGGGCCATTGAGTTTTTGTTTAGAGTTTCCTGATAACTTCCTCCCTTTTAACAAAGAAGCAGATCTGGGAACCTTGATGGCTCAGCCAGTTGAGAATCTGACTCTTGATTTCACCTCAGGTCATGATCTCAGGGTCGTGGGATCAAGCCCTGTGTAGGGCTCTGTGCTCAGTGGGGATTCTGCTTCAGATTCTCTCTCTGTACCCTTCCCCACCTTACTCTCTCTCTCTCTCTCTGTCTCTCAAATGGATGGATAAATCTTAAAACAAACAAACAAAAAACCAAGGAAGCAGATCAAGATAAGTTAGTGTTGAAACATAAACTAGGCAAAGAACATTCTAATCATCCTGAGAAACAGAATTCAATTCTCTCCTTTTCCCCAAGAAGCTAGAAAGTCACTGCGTTGAGGGAGTCATAGAAACTGCTAGTAATATCTAGGACTAACTATTTTGCTTTGTGGCTTTGCTTTGAGCCTAACTGTTTTCTACCAGCCCAGAATTTTGGTCCTGAGACCTCTTCTTTTTTTCCTCTAATACACACACACACACACACACACACACACACACACATACATACACAGCATACACAGTGGTGGGGAGAGAGAGAGAATCTTAAGCAAGCTCCATGTGTAGTGCAGGGCCCAGTGCAGGGCTCAATCTCACAACCCTGAGATCATGACCTGAGCCAAAACCAAGAGTCAGACATTCAACAAACTGAGCCACCCCAGCACCTTGGTCATGAGACTTTTTAAACATTACTTATGTAATGGCAAACGTGAGAACCTCTATCAGCAAGAGTCCAAACGCAAGACAGGAACCACACCGTAATTTGCACAGGAAAAATCTAATAGAATTAATAGCTTTAACAAGGGATTGAAGTAATGAAGAATTAGTTCATAAGAAATAAAGAGAACTCTGAAGAACACAGGAATCACAGCTATGGGGGGAAACCACTATCTTTAGAACTCAAATAGGGGGGCCAGAGCAAGACCCTCCCACCTATACCCCCAGGGCTGAGATCCAGTCCTTGTTGAAGGGCATGGCGAAGTCTCACAGGGTGGCGGCTAAGTTTCCGTGGGGCATACGGATCTGCTCTCCAGGGAAAGTGACTTTCTGGGGGCTCTGTGCTATAAAATCCCTCGAGGGGATCACTTGGGAAAGCAATAGGCTGCTGAAGGCTAATGGCTGCTGGTGTGCTCCAGGCTGCAGTGGTCAGGAGCCGCGCATATTCCCAGAGCCAGAGACAGGCAAATCTCTGCCCCACAAAGGCCAGGCACAAGGAAAAATGTGACTGACAGGGCCGGGCGTGACACAGGAGTCACTGAGAGAGTCCGCTGAGAGAGCACACTCAAAGCAGGGGCGACTCCTTCTTCCTGCAATATCTGACAAAGATTTAACATTACTCTAGATAGCAAGAGAAAAAGGATTTCTCCATATTTTCACAAAAGAGAATGGTGGCTGAATTTGGAGCTATTAGGCTGGCAAAGAACTCAAAGAAGCAGCAGCTGTGATGCTGTGCTGGGAGCCAGGTTGCCCTCACCATGGGTAAAAGAGACCCTGGTGTCAAGGAGTCCATATGCGTATGGCTGGAAGGCATTTTCAAAAGTTGAGGTTTTTGGGGCGCCTGGTGGCTCAGTGGGTTAAGCCTCTGCCTTTGGCTCAGGTCATGATCTCAGGGTCCTGGGATCAAGCCCCACATTGGGCTCCCTGCTCAGCGGGGAGCCTGCTTCCCCCTCTCTCTCTGCCTACTTGTGATCTCTGTCTGTCAAATAAATAAATAAAATCTTTAAAAAAAAAAAGAAAAGTTGAGGCTCTGAGGGGCACCTGGGTGGCTCAGTGGGTTCAACATCAGCCTTCGGCTGGGGTCAGGATCTCGGGGTTCTGGGATCGAGCCCCATGTTAAGTTCCCTGTTCAGCAGGGAGTCTGCCTCTCCCTCTCCCTCTGGCCCTTCATCCTGCTCATTCTCTCTCTGTTAAATAAATAAATCAAATCTTTAAAAAAATGTTGAGGCTCTGAGACTCCTTTATTCACCCTGTGCTATTGAGTTATTACGATGATTTTCCTTGACTTCTTCTCTGCTTTCTTATGTAAATCCCAGAACCTCTATCAGGAATAAACATGTTCAGTGAAGGACACTGCACAAACAGCATCCTGCTTGGGTTTGCTCTAAGGAGGGGAGAAGACAGTATATATTTATCATGCTCCTATTATATGTCAGGCTTTCTTGTAGGTGATTTCATGTCTTATCTTATTTTAAATTTAAAGAATGTAGGTATTTCCTCCCCATCTCATAGAACATAATTAATATGGTCAAAATTACTCAGCTATTAACCATCGGTTTAATACTTTATATGAATGTAAACTTGCAACTTTTGGAAAGTTGTAGAATCTTTAGATGCGTCAATGTCTTCTTTAGGATAGTGGAATAGTAGTATTGCCTTCATAAGAAGAAACAGATGGGGGCGCCTGGGTGGCTCAGTGGGTTAAAGCCTTCGGCTCGGGTCGTGGTCCCAGGATCCTGGGATCGAGTCCTGCATCTGGATCTCTGCTTAGCAGGGAGCCTGCTTCCTCTTCTCTCTCTCTGCCTGACTCTCTGCCTACTTGTGATCTCTATCTGTCAAATAAAATAAATAAAATCTTTAAAAAAAAAAAAAAGAAGAAGAAGAAACAGATGAAAAGAAAGCTCCCCCAGGCCACAAAACTTTAAAGCACCAAGCTGGAATTTCAACACAGTCTTGTGAAAATTCAAGGCCCATTTTCTTAACAACATGCCATGCTTCCTTTTAGGCTACAAAATCTTTTTAAATTTTCTTTTTAATTTAATTCCAATTAAAGGCTTATAAAATTTCCTTTAGGCCAAGTATTTGTGAGGAAAACAAATTGCACATTGCCATATAGATGGAAGCATACTCAAATAGGCAAAAGTTTTTTCCCTGTATTTTTTCAGATAAAAAGAAAAAAATCTAAAATCTAAAAAATGCATGGGCATCTGAGTGGCTCAGTTGGTCGAACGACTGCCTTCAGTTTGGGTCATGATCTTGGAATCCCAACATCGAGTCCCACATTGGGCACCCAGCTCCATGGCAAGTCCGCTTCTCCCGCTGACCTCTCTCCTCTCATGCTCTCTCTCTTGTTCTTTCTCTCTCTCTCAAATAAATAAATAAATACATAAATAAAATCTTTTAAAAAATAAAATAAAATCTAAAAAAATGTAACTTCAAAGTTCTGACCTGATAAATTACTTAACTTAAAAAAGAATTCTTTACTTGATAGAATACTCAGTATGGGTTTTCTTTAAGCAACCAAATCATTTAGTGCATTAAAAACACTATAGTTGACACACTTTGATTAGAATAGCATTTCCCATGAGTGCTTTTAACAGTTTAGAATACCGTTATATGGATGTGCCCATGTGCATAAAATCACTGTATTAACTTGAGGGTTATAGGTAATTTGTAAATGCCATGTATAATTAATTATAAAAACATAATAAATTGGACATAGTTCTTGGTTTATGCCTCGATACAGTGATGGAGTCAGACCAAATCAACGGTTTCACTGGGTGCACTGGGTGCACTGCTACCTATACAAAGTATACTTTGTATACCTACTGCATGGAGCAGTGAGCAGGGATTAGCAAAGCTACACCAGCTGAAAAGGAGAGTCCCTAAGGGCTGGACTTGGTGACCTCTAACATTCTAGGATTCTATGCTTTGAGAAAGAAGCAGCTGAAGTATTCAAGCTATTTAAATCCACTATGAGAATGTCAGTATCATATTATAACAAGAGATTGACCTTTCTTTAAATGACATTTTCCTAAGATCTGGTGGCCTTGGAGCCTCCATGCTCTGGAGCTATAATATTCCTACTGGGCCAGGCCCTTGATGGAGCTCAGATGACTTGTCAGATGACAAGTAACTTAGAAGATGACTTCTTCATATCTTCACATTTAATCCCCATGAAATACTGCAGCATGGGTGTTATGATCCTGGCTTTACAGATAAGAAAATAAAATCTCAGGAAGATCGAGAAATTTTTTTCTTTCAGTCACCTAGTTAACAAATAGTGGGCTTGAGTTGGAAGCCAAATTGTCCAGTACCAGAGCTCTTTGACTCTATGATGTTCGCCTATCCCCAAAATATCAGCATACTGTTAGTTTTATCATTTTAGCACACATGTTGCCACTGCTCCAGTTCCTAACAGTGCCAGACATCAATTCTGGCTGTCTTCATATTCCCACTCAAGAAAGTCTCCTGCGAACTACCCTCCCATTCCTGCTTCCACTCATCTAAAAATCCCATCTTTTCTTTAGCTCTGCCTCCTTCCACAGAGCTGCCTGGCTACTTCTAATCTCAAGAACCTCTTATCTCTGATGGCTTTGGTCATACTAATACAAAACATTTCATTTTTTATTCGAATTATTATTTTTATTGGTCATTATTCTAGCTTTTTGCATCTTGTATTCTTAACATGAATTCTATTTTTAATATGAATCATTTATTTTTAGATATTTTTTCATCCCCTAGAAAAAGCATATAACACATGGAGGGTCAAGAGGAAGTATATTTACTCACATGCTCAGTCAGCACATGTTGAAAGAATGTTATCTAATTGTCAATAAATAGTCTTGGTTATGGACACATCAGAAACACCGTACATGGGGCCCCTGGGTGGCTCAGTGGTTTAAGCCTCTGCCTTCGGCTCAGGTCGTGATCTCAGGGTCCTGGGATCAAGTCCGCATCGGATTCTCTGCTCAGCAGGGAGCCTGCTTCCCTCCCCCTTTCTCTGCCTCCCTCTCTGCCTACTTGTGATCTCTGTCTTGAAAAAAAGTACTCAGTACAAACATCATTAATTTAGTCATTGGTTCGAACAACAATGACTGAATGTCAGCTATGTGCCAGCCATTAAGCATAAAATGCTACTATGTATAAATGTATAAATCATAAATAGATTGGAGAACCCCAGGCAGATTAGCAGATGAGGCAAGACATGATACACTCCTAAACTGACAGCCAAACGTGTGAAGAAGGGGTGGTAAGAGGAATTTCCTAGGCCTGACTGCTGATCATATTCAGAGTACAGGGCAGGAAACAGATTAGGATCATGCCCAAGATTTTCATCTAAGGCTCCAGATGACTCTTTTCTGACGATGGGGTATACAGAAAGAAGAGCAGGATAATTAGATTGACCATTAGTTGAATTTAGGCAATATTGAAGATAGGACCCAGAGAATATTCTTGAGGCAGGTGGATACACAGAACTGAAGCTTCCTGGAGAGGTAAGTCCAGAGATAAATATTTGAAATCTTTACTATATGGGTAGTAGTTAAAATTGTGCATGTGGATGAGTATATGTAGGAAGAGAAAACAGGATGGAAGAGAAGTAAATCTCTTTGGGACCCAAGAGAAAACCAGTATTTAAGCAACAGATACCAATTATACCCCAATAAGGCTAGAGCATGGAGGGAGACAGGTGAAGAAAGAATTGCCAGAGAAAATGACTCAGAAGGAATTCTAAAAATAAGTCCCTAGACATTTGTCTTTCTTATTCCACACAACAGATGTTAAAACTTTTTGTCATTCTTCTCAATAGGGACACTACATTTGTACAACTCTCGGGGGTACCATTTATGTAATATATGTGAATGGACGCTTCAGGGACTGTGCAACTCTGTGATGGGATGGCGCCCCAGGTCCCTTTTCCATTTGACCATTTGACCTCTTCATCCTCTACAATGAAGCATACGACACATGGAGGGTCAGGAAGAAGCATATTTATATATACTTAACACCCAGACATTTTTCCATATTTACAGAAGATATCAAGAATGATCACCTGGGAGCACCTGCGTGGCTCAGTTGGCTAAGTGTCTGGCTTTGGCTCAGGTCATGGTCTCAGGGTCCTGGGATCTAGCCCCGCATCGGGCTCCCTGCTCAGCAGGGAGGCTGCTTCTTCCTTTCCACACCCATCTCCCTTCTGCCCGCCATTCATGCTCTCTCTTGCTATCTCTCTCAAATAAGTAAATAAAATCTTAACCAAAAAAAAGAGTGATCTCCTTGCTCCTTTACCTCCCTTTCACTATCACCTCAAAACCTTCACCCATCCTAAGCCTAGAGGTCCCTTTGTTCGTTTGCGTGTCGTGGAAGCTTGCTTCTCTGTTAACACTCTCCTGATGATGTCATCCAGGCCCACACTCAGCTTGAACAGAAATTTTATAGAAATGTATGAAAAAAATGCAATGGCAGTACACCCCTCACAGTCATTTCTGCAAAGGTGTTTTTGTCAATTCATTTAGGATTTGCCAGGACTAGGGGATATTTCATCTACCGTAAAAATAAAACGTTCAAAAGTATCATCAAATAGAGAACTTTGTACGTGCTCTAAATGAAAGGATGTTCCCTTAAAGATGCAGCTCTTAATGCCTAGTGTAAAATGCTTGTAGCTTTTATTATGTCTTAGATGAAAAACATGTTTTACCGCATACCAGAGTAACAGACGTCAACTCACTTTTCAAATTGGGAACAGCTTTTCATTTTGTTCTATTCAACAATTTCTGGGTCCTAATTCAACCCTTCCCTCCCTCCCTCCTACCTCCCATTATTATGCATTTGTCTTTGCTTGGGCAAAACAGTGTCACAAACTGCTTTTTCAAATGGCAAAGGCAACATGTACAAGGTGACAGAAGGGGAATTTTCAAGGTAGCTCTCTCGTGCTCTCTCCCCTTCCATTTAGGAAGAATAAAAGATGAGACCTTGATGATGAAATATTTACTACCTTAACATTGTTGATTGAACACAATCCACAGGAAACCCAGATGTCCAGGGTAGTAGATCAGAGAAGGGAAATCATGTGACTGGAGAGCCAAATTTTGATTTCTAGCCTCCTGTGCAAAAAAAAATGACCAGCTGCTATGCTGCTCAAACCTAAAATGAAGTATTTGTCACAGACCTCTTCCAAGTGCCACTTCTTTATTTACTGATGATTAGTAAAACAAGTTCATTATTTTAAAAGTTTAAACATAATTGAGAGCTTAAATGCAATTTCAGATGGTTAGTGATTGATATAAAAATTTGAACATTATTAAATTGTAAGGTTTACTCCTTGGAGGAAAAAGTTCAGATCTCATGTCATTTTTATAACTGAAAACAAACTTTGAACCTAGTTCTATTCTTATATGTTAAATGTGAAGTTCTTGGAGCCTAAACATGTTCATCATACATGCTCTCTGCTGGTGGGAAGGATAGGTTTCATGTTGTTTTAAGAAATAATGGAGCCCAGGGTCTGATCATAATCCTTGAGATCAGGAGATCTGAGTTTTAATCCTGATCCCCGTTCTGGACAAGTCTGTAAATTTTCTGTACCAAATTCAAAATGGGGAAGATACAGAACTTGCCTCCATTTTCTCCAAAGAGCTATTACCAGCAGAAGTGAGGTAATCAGTGTGAATGCATATTAACCTCTTCAAACAAAGAATGGTGAAGGAAAGAAAGACAATGAAAATTTTTTGAAACAATATATGATATTTTTCCTTCAGCTTTTTTTAGACAACCAAGTTTGAAGTTGGTGGTGCCCATTTAAAAAGGAAAAATCACAGAAACATACAGGGAAATTTGGAATCAATTTATTTAAAGACATGTTCTTTGCAGCTGTTGTTCATTAGGACACTTTTATTGACGTGTCCAGAAATCTTTCCTAGTAGTTTAGGCACGCGGGGGCTTTGAGCCCTATGAAGTATAGCAAATTGCAGATGAATTGGTCCAGAAGTGTAGGTTTGTTTAAAAAAAAATGCTTTGTAAAATAGAATATTCTCAAGGGAGTGATTGGTGGGGGAAGGGAAGTGTGTACTGACACTTAAAAGATCCTTGACCTTCTGGAATGCACATCCAAACTTCTGCAACAGTAGCCCAACAGAACTGAAACTCCGTGTTCAAAATCACTTTAATAAAACCCACTTTCTCCAAGGATCCCAAAGAAAATCGTCCAGGGATAATTTATAATAAGGTGGTACTTTCTCTAAGAGACTGGTTTCACTGAGAAGACTTTGGCACACCACAGATTTTCTGAGTCTCTGGAAGAATAAGAGTGTGCAAATGGACTTGGTGAAAGATGGGGAAGGGAAAAGAGTACTTCTGTAGATGGAATAGTATATACAAAGGACTGGAGACTAAGAGTACAAACCAAGTTTGGAAGAACCATTAACATTGTTTGTTCTTTTATTCTTTATTTCATAAACATATATGGGGCTCCTACTGTATGCTGGTATGATGCTGAGTAATCACTAAGACCCATTTCCAGTATCAAGCAATTGGCAGTACAGTGAAGGAGGTGGAGATCATACAATTTCCATGCTGGGTGTTCAGGTTTAGGCAGAGGTAGTGATGAGCCCTGCGGAGCTCAGTGGTGCAGGGATGAAGAGAGGGTGTGCATGTTTTGGGAGGATAGTATCAGCAAGCCAAGAAGACATCCCAGCAAAACGTTAACTCCTGAACTGAGACCTGAAAAGCAAGGAGAAGGAAACCATACGGGAATTGGGAAGAAAGGGTCTTCCAGGTTAAGGATCGATGATTGGGGTTCAGTGACTGTGTTAGCTTTTTAGGGTGGTGACTCCCTTGAGAGTGGAATGGGGGCTCCCAGTGAAAGACCAATGAAGGCTGGCACACAGCCACCAGGTATGGGCTGCGTGGAAGAGGAGACAGTTAGCGAGGCAAAGTAGCCACAGGGCCAGAGCTTGGCTGTCTCTCCTCTGGGAACCTTCACTGAGCCCTGCAAGGTTGTATCCACCCCTCCGTGGGCTCACTGTGGTAATAACATACCCCTCTTTCTGCTCATTTACTTGTGCTCTCTGAAAAGAGGACTGTGGCTTAGTCACAGCTGTTCTCCTACAGCCTGGATTCGTCACAGACAGTGATTAGAAACAGGTACAGGGGAGGCATCATGAGAGGTAAAAAGTGGGCCCTGGGAGTCTGAAACCTAACACATAGTAGGTAGTCAGAAATGCCTGCAGCCATGAATTGAATCGAAAACTCTGACCTTGCCAGCATTCTCACTTTGTAGTGAGTCTTCAAAAAGTAAGAACGTTAAAGAAAGACAAGGTCTTGCTGTTATTTAATCAAGCTGAGCCCACATTTCTGGAAAGTGGAGACAACATAGGCCTTTTAAGACTGGGATTAGGATAATTAGATGTAATATATGAGAAAGACCTGGCAGGTATTTAGATCCTGAACACATTGTTGGTTTTATTTTAAATAAATAATGAGAAGGGATGAGGAAAACCTTTAATCTGTTCCTTAGATGGGCTCTCCTCATCTGGGCTCATCCCTACTGTGTCTGCTTCCCCATCTACTCATCTTCCATGACTTGCCCAATGATTCACTGAAAAAGAAAGGTTATTAGAGTTGAACTCATCTGTCTCCCCACAACTTCTCATCCTCCTGTATCAATGCCCACACTCTCTGTCTTCCTCTGTCACCTTGGAAGAAGGGTACCTGCTTCTGTCCAAGGGCGACACCCAAACTTGCATACTGAACCTCGCCTCCACTTGGCAATGGAGATTTCTCTTCTGAAATAATTATCACTTTCCTGCACCAGCAACTTCTCTTTCCCTACAGCATCAGAGCCATCATCTTACAACCACGCTGTCATTTCTCCCCTTCATCTCCTATCCCCAGCATATCTCTGTGCCAGTGCACAACAATTTTGCTTAACTGCTTTCTCCACCATCCTCCTCATGCCAATGTCTATCTTTAATCTTCTCTGATTTCTACTCTGGGCCCCCATACCCCTGAGGTTGCTTTAGGCAACATCACTGATGGCCTCCATGTTGTCACACCCAATAGCTCCTTCAGGGTTTTGGCCTTACATGACCTCTCAGAAGCCTTCAGGACAAATGACCTCATTTTGGAAACACTTCCTTTCTCTGCTTTAATGGAAACACTCCCTGATTTTTCTCCTACCTTTTTCCTTGTTCCGTGTCAGTGTCTTTTGCTGGATCATTCTCCTTTACCAAATCGTTAAATGAGGGAGTGCCCCAAAGCTAAAGGACCCACTGTCTTCTTTGTCTATGCTCTCCACTACATGATCTCCTTCAGTCCTCAGCTTGCAAAACTACTCATTTTCTGTTGGTTTCCAAACTTACATCTCTAGCAATGACCTTGCTCAGTTGCCTCCCTGACATTACCCTTATAGATGTAATGGGTGTCTCAAAGGTGACATGTTCAAAACCAAAAACCTCTTCTCCATTCTTAAGTTTAGAAAATGACCCCACCTTATTTGGTTGATACCTTCTACTTTTCTTTTTTTGAAGATTTTATTTATTTATTTATTTATTTATTTATTTATTCATTTGAGAGAGAGAGCAAGAGAGAGCCTGTGCATGAGCGAGGGAAGGGGTAGAAGGGGAGGGAGAGGGACAGAATCCTACACAGATTCCTTGCTGAGTACAGAGCCCAAAGCATGTTTCTCCACTTGGGGCTCAATCTCACAACCCTGAGATCATAACCCAAGATCACAAAACCAAGAGTTAGGCATTCATCCAACTAAGCCACCCAGGCTATCCTGTCCCTTTCTTTTAGTCATTCTCTGCAACCACTCCATGAACATGTTTTGTATGTGTGCACATTTCTCCACCTACTACTACCATTCTAATCCATGCCCCCACAAGCTCTCTCCCGGACTGCTACAATGACGGCCTCAGTAGCATCCCCTTCCACTCCCACTTTTTACTCCATACAATTCCAAGAGTGGTATTTTCAAAACTGAAATAAGGGTCTTTCCCAAGATTCAGTTCCTCCAGGATCTCCTGACAGCACTTAGGATGAATCTCTGACTCTGATACAAGTATCCTACATGATCTGGTCCCAAACAAACTTCTCTACCTCTTCTAGGACCATTTCCAAGCTCACTTCTTTCCCTGAGTCTCTTTCTTTCCATGAAACACACCAAGCTCAGTGCTTCTGATGGCTTCTCTGCATGAAATGTTTTCTGCCTGATCTTGCCATGGTTGCCTTTTAGCCTAAATGTCACTCAGAGACAGCCTTTCATTTTATCTCACCACCCACTAACTGTTCTCTGCATAGCCACCATCACCCATCACCATCAGATTTCTTCTGTATTATTTGTGGGAATGTGTGTCTATTTGACCACTCCACTCCTAACGAGAGTATCATCCTTATTGGAGCAGTCTTTGTCCATCTTTTACAACACATTACCCTCAAGATATAGAATGGATCTGGGCACATATTGGGGGCTTGAAATTAAACAAAAATGACCATTGAGTGAATTGATCTCCTTAGGGTGCTGAAACAAACCTTTGAGATCATTCTAGTCCCCTCATTTTATATACAGTGAAACTGAAGCCCAGAGAGGAATCATTATTTTCCCAGAAACATTTTAGTGAGCAGTGAGAAATATCTTCCACATTTGCCCCTTAGAACCCTCTTTTGTTTGAAATAATACCAGAGACCTGGTAGGGTTTCATGTATATTGATTTTTATATAAAAATCATATAAAAATCAATATACATGAAACCCTACTTTATATTCTGTGGGGGTACGTAAGGTCAGTTGCACAAGCTGGTCTCAGGAATGAACCCTAATGGGGTATATGTCTCACCACAGGTAATCTCTAAAATCCCAGCAAGTCCTATGGAGTAAAGAGCTGGGGTTCTGGAAGCCCTAGGAAACCGTAGCCCTCAAGTAGGTAGTTTCCACATATGTTTGAAGAGACGACAAATGGTGAATTTTGTTAGAGTGATAGAAAACACATGTGTTTTCTCACTTCATATCCCAGAGAAGTTAGCTGTCAGTCTCAGCTCTTAGCTCCCATTTCTTTCACCCTTAAAAGACCAAGTATGTGCCAACATGGCTACATCCCAGACATCTGAGCAATATGAGGCAAGATAATTGGGCAGGGTCGAAAAGAAAGGCCTTGGATGTCATTGGAAGGTGTTTGGCTTTTAAAATTTCTTTTCTCTAAAGTCAGTGTTTCGACACTTAACATTTTAAGCAGAGGAGTGATGTGATCAGGTCCAAATTTCAAAAGGATCTTGCCGGCTCTACACATGGGGGATGGATCAGAAGAAGAAAAGATTGAGAATGAGGACCGATTCAAAGGCTGTTAGGCTAATCTGTGCAAAAGATGACTGGTGCCAGAAAGAAGACAAGGGCAGTCAGGATACAGATAAGTGGACAGATTTAAGGATGTATGGCTAACAGGACTTGATAATTAGGCTTCCTGTGGCCAGAGGCTGGTTTCTGGCCAGTTTAAAGAAGGTGGAAGGGAAACGAGCAACTCTCAGATCATCTCCAGAATTCTTATTCTGGGTCCTATACACACCTTTCTGCTATGTCTGCTTTTGGTAGCTATCTCTGATTGGAGCAATCTTAGAAGCTACATTTACAGGGTGGTAGGACTCCTCTTTGACTTTTACATGAGAAGGAAGCATGCCTCTGTCTTAGTTAAGCCCCTTTGGTTTTACATATCCTTCTAGCTGGGTAGCATTTATCCAGACTCAGGTGTGGTGGAAGGAATGCCTATGCAAATCCCCAAGCCCCTGCTGTTAGGACTCCTGCAACAGCTTCAAAGGGCCAATGCATGGGGCCATCAATTTAGGACTCTCCAGGACAAACCCACTTGATAATTCCATCAAAGAGGGTAATAGAGAATGTGAGGATGTTATGGGAACTATGTCCCTGAGATTCTGAGGGCTTAGAAATACTTCTATCCTTTGTTCCACTTACATTATTTTAGCCAAAATAAAGAACCCGAGTCTACACAAAGAGTGATATAAAGGAGCATTTCCTCCACTCTTGTTTATATTAGGAAAAAAGCTGACATCAACACAGACATCTAACAATATATAACTGAGTGATTAAACATGTTTTGGTACATTCAAAAACTGGACTATTCATAACCATGATCCAGAAGAATATAAAAGGCCATGGGAAATACCTCACTATTTAATATTGAATGATGTAAAAAGAATTTAGATTTCTGTGTACTGATTATGCCTGAAGGAAAACATCAAGTATCTGCTTGGAATTGGCAAAAAAGCAATTATTTTAAACAATCAACAATTCTCACTTTTAACTCATTGCTAAGTCTTTCACTCAACTACTCCAGATTACTGAGGTGTTTACTTTATAGACAATGGAGTTTTTCAATTAAAATTGGTTGCAGTTATTTGTTCAGGGAACATATTGAAAATCTAGAGCCACTCTGGGCAATGCAGTAGCCTTTAGCCACATGTGGCTATTCACACTCAAAACTTACTGGCATTAAGGAAAATGAAAAGTTTGGTTTACCAGCTGCACTGGTCACATTCAAGGGCTTCTTAACCACATGAGGCCAGTGGCTACCATTCCATCAGCACTGACACTGGCGTTTCAATCACCACTGAGGTTCTAATGGACCACCCTGATCTGGAGTTTACCATGCCCTGCACTTTGTGCTGGGGCTCAGCAAAGAATACGACACAGTCCTGTCCTCCAGGCTCTTTCAACCCAGTAGGAGAGACAGATAATGCAAAGAAAATCAGAGTGCCCTATCATACTTAGGCATCTTCTGCCCCCCTGCCAGATGTCATCCCAATTAACGACAGCTGGAGGGGCTCACCATCAAATCTTCCGGTCCCAAGGAATCAATGTCATGGTATAATCACTAATCATGTACAGAAATAAAGCATAATTGACCAAGATGCTCAGGGAACGGTTTGCATTGCAGGAAATTAGTTTCGTTTCTTCCCTCAGTCAGTAAATGTGTACTAAATGCCGGCTATGTACCAGCTATGTTATAAGTAATATAGAGATTCACTCTATTCTTAGAGTGAAATGGTCTCTGCTCTTATGGAAAGCATGTTCTTAGG
The DNA here is from genome assembly GCA_004024625.1 of Mellivora capensis. Taxonomy (NCBI): domain Eukaryota; kingdom Metazoa; phylum Chordata; class Mammalia; order Carnivora; family Mustelidae; genus Mellivora; species Mellivora capensis. The sequence continues at coordinate 8,932 of PISX010026192.1, read as the reverse complement.
GGCTGGGGCAGACAAAAGAAATATAGACACATAAAATATCTGGAATATCAGACAGTGGTAAGAGCTACAGAGAAGAATAGAGTGGATCAGGTGGGAGGCTAGGGGAAAGAAAGGAATGCCAGGTAGCATTCTTAAATAGGGTTAAATAACTATCTTTACGATAGCTTAAATAGCTAACTTAAATAGGATTCCATAGAAGGCCTCACTGATTGCATGATAATTACACAGAAACCTGAAAGAAGCAATTCATATTGGATCTTACATTTGAAAAAAAAGTCCTTTAGAAGCCCATGTGTTACAGGAGACAAGGTATTATTAATATAATACTAATCTATAATCTTTACTAATTTATCAGGGTCTTTATGCAAACCATTATTCCCCTTGGGTCCTCAGTCTCTCCATTTTCATATTAAGTGTTTGGACTAGATAGTGTCTGAGAACGCTTCTGGTATTTACAATTTTGACTTAAGCACATCGAGAAGGGGAAGAAAATTCTATGTGCTACCTGTCAGGTTCATAATTCATTCAACAAACATTAGCTAAAAACCCAATGTATGCCAGGCTTGTTCGGAAAAGGAAAGATGACAAGGTTAAGAAGATGATTCTATCTTCAAGGAGCTTGCAGAGGAATGAGGGAGGTAGGGAAGACTTCTCCCTGTCATTTGGAGGCTTTGCCTGCACTTCTCTGCTGCTGGCTGAGCAGTGGCCTCCCTGCCCTCCACACCTCCCAGCCACATTGTACACTCATCCTGGAGAGGCCCAGAGCCCAAGACCATCAATCACAAGTGGCTGTCCAAAGAGGGCTGGGCATCATGGCCTCCCCAGGGTCCAGCCTCTCCTTTCAGGAGAAATGTGCCCTAGATGGGGGAGCTGTCTCCATGGATGAGGATGATGATGGATGGGCCAAGGAAAGCATTTTTCATCTATGAGCAGTACACGTGCGTGTTCTCACTCCAGAGCCAGGTTCTGACTGGGATCCCGCTGTTCTCCGTTTTCCTAGCTGTTGTCACCTTTTCCCCTTTACTGACAAATGGACCCATTTTGCAGCCTGAGTGACTCATGACTGTTTGAGGAAGTCTAGATTAACTCACTGCGGCGGATGAGGCAAATGAAGACAATTATTTCTAACTTGCGGTCTTCAACCTCCATCTTTATCTTAGCGCATCCCTGCTGAAAAGCCTCTCATGGTTCTATCCTGTCCATGAGATCTTATCCAAGGTCCATTTCCATCCGGCTCAGATGATTCCAACCTTCGCTCCCATGACTAAACTATGCAGGCAGAACTCTCACTCAAACATGCCGTGGATTTTCCCACAACCACACCACCACATGATTGATTCCTACCAACCCTTTGTCCAACTGTGTGGCTTCTGCAAAGCTGTCCCCGATTGCCCCGGGCCACTGAAATCGCTTGTTCTTTGCATGGTCATTGAGCACAAAGCTTGGGGTGCTGAGAGCTTTTGTTCACAGATGAAAGCTTGAAGTTCCCTGTCACTTCTGGGCCAGAGGCACCTTGCCCTGTCCACCCCCTCCTCTCCAGCAGCACCAGGCCCAGTGCCCAGCACATGGAAGCTGTTGTGCAAAACTGAGTTAGCTGATTGATTCTTTCAGTGACCCTCTCTAATGTGCTGTGATTCCATCAGCAAGTGGGCAGGCAACCAAGTTTCAAAGCTTGAGACTTGATTGACTTAAGACGAGGCTTAGGGTTCACCAGCCCCAGAAACACAGACACATTCTGGACCCCTATGCCAATGTTGACCAATGAGTTGTTAAGTCCAGCATTTCTGATTCAGAGAAGGCAACTTTCTGAACCCAAATAATTCAAATTACTGCCTTAGTCACCCATTCAAATTTGCCTGCATGGATCTGTCTTAAATAATAGATGGGTCTTTCTCTTCTCTGGGACCTTGCAAGCTTTATGAAAGAGTTGTACTTTCAACTACACAATGAAAGGGTTTTGAAGTAAAAGAATCTTCAATGCAAACTCTAAGGTCCATGAGAATAGCCTAGATGGCTTGTTCCAACACATGGGTTGGATTTGGCCCCGCAGTTCCTGACTCAATGGGTTTAAGGTGGGTCCTGAGGACTTGATGCAGACATCACTGGTTACATTCTTGAGTCCTCAACCCCTTCCTAACACTTTTTCTCTTTTTGTTTACTCTTTCCAAGACTTTGCCTACATAATGTCATCTTTTCATATAGATAGTATCTTCTCTTTCATAAAATTTTTTCATTTCAATGATTATTCTCAATTACAAAGGGTCTATCCCCTGTCCATGATATACACTTGGAGGTTAGCATCAGTCAAAGATAAAATTTCACCAAATAAAATGAACTTCTGGAATTTGTGATGAAACATGACCTTAAAAACCAGGGCAAGAATGACTTCACTCTTATACAGGAATGGAAGGTTATTAAGCAAACATTCAGTCCAAAGTGATCCCGTCAGGAAATGAATTTGACTAATTAATTTGATTCATTGAATTGATTCAGGGTTCAACTTTTTGTCTGTTTTGGCCATTTCTCGATTTCCAGCTCCTGGAACAGAGGCTGGCGTTAGATGTGACTAGCAGTCATTAAATATTTGTGGGATGAATGAATGAATTTAAAAATAAACATCTCCTTCATAGACTCTGGATAATTTAGAGGTCTCTATAATGGGCATAAGTGCAGGCAATTGGGGGGGTATTTAAGTATTTTGCCTCAAAATGAGCCATTTATGAAAGAATAAGCATGAATGAGCCATAATTGGTTTTCAGGCACTGCAATGGATTTCTACTTGCTTGTACAAACATTCGTGTAGACAGGAGATATACACCCAACCAGCTCCTTTGAATAGTTGTGCAAAGCACCCTGCGTCCACTGGTGCACTCTGTGTGGTGCATGGGTCTACCCAATGTTATTACATGGGGTTTTCTACTTTAAATTAGAATCCCTTCTGGGCACACTCAGTTCAGAATCCAAAATTAAATGCAACGTGGGAAGCATTATAAGGGACCCTGCTTCCTACTGTGTATTACGTGAAATACTAAAGCATTTTCTTTAATGTCTTCCCAATTAAAGCAAATAAGCTAAGCAATATTGTTGGCTTATCCCAGTGCCCTTTTACCAAAACAAAATCGAGTTCTCTGTGCACGTGGCTTGTAACATTTAGTCAGTAAACTGGAATGATTTGAGGGCCTGGCTGTCTTAATAAGGGGATTGTGAACACACAGGGCAGTAAATTAGATTTAAGAAATTTTCTAAAATGAGGGAAAATTACATTATAAAAGTGACATTAACATTCCAGAGTCCTGAAACCTCAGGACTGCAGAGCCTCTGAGACAAATGGGGATCAATGCAGAAGCTAACACCCACATCAGCTCTTGGGGCGTGGAAGGTACAATGTGGCAGGAATAGTGGCTTCATCCCGAAGCTGCAGGAGACCTTTCCCTTCTCCACCATGGGACAGCTGCTTGCACTAACACCTTTGACGGATTCTGAAAGCATTTCACCCCCTGCCATCCCTTAGCAAAGAGCGGCTGAACGATGACTGTTTGCTCCAACATTCTTGTTAATGTGGGCAGGGCAGTGTCTTGGGTATGCTCATTACAATATTTCATTCTTCTTGCTTAATTTCAGGCAGTGCTTCCTCCATACATAAATATATCAAGCTCTATGCAAACTAGAACTTTTTATCTGCATTGAGGGGTTTAGAGGGTTCGTTACTCTTGCTCTGTGGGACAAGAAAAATCATTGTTTCCCCTTTTGATTTAGAGACTTGATTTATGCAGGTTTACCTTCCAAGCTTCTGTTTCAGTGGTGTGAACTCTCAGGTTTGTGTGCATTTGCTTGGATTTACTGACTCCAGTTTAATTCTTGATTTATAATCTGTAGGCTTCAGACGAAGAATGAATTTTGATTTAGGGTAAGGCATTCTATATGGCTTATATTTTTCACTCAGAGTCAACTATTAGCTGGTTTTAGCACAACTGAATTATAGCTCTTCCTAGAAGGCCCTGTTGGATGAAATTAAGCTGGATTGAAAAACAAATATTCCCCATATAACGACATGAAATAAAGTTTCCTCTCCACAAGGTTGGATGACAAGAGGAAGTGGGTCCCCCAGAGAAGAGCACCCAGGATTCTCCCTAGGCCAGCTGATTGTCAGTGGGTTCTAGAGACCTCTAGCCTTTCTCTCAAGATCATAGATTTGTTTCTTCATTCATTCAATATTTTCAAAAAGATTCCCAAAGATGTTTCACACCATGTCACATCACAGGATAACACACTCTCACCCTCAAGCTTCCAGATCTTTCAATGGTTTGATGAATACCTAATGTTCTGAATCATTCAAAGAAACAAGTAAAAAAAAAAGGCATTGCATACTAGTCTTAATGTACATGTAATTTAGTGTATTCTTCTACTTGGGTCTTTGGAGCCCATGCTCTAAAAGTAGGGCAACTCTCAACATCCAGTTAACGGAAGTGACCTGTTCTCCAATCACACAGGAGATACCCACACAGGGGTAACAGGCAATGGTTTTCAAAATGTTAAAACAAATGCATCAGCTGGATGAAGGGTACAGTGGGCTTCTCTGTACTATCTCTTGAAACTGCATGCAAACCTATATACTTATTTTGAAATAAAGCAATAAATAAAAAATGCATTTCTTTCAAATCAACTGTCCATTGAGTAAAATGAACCTAAAACCAATAGTGTGCTGATGGAAGGTGGCTTCCCAGTTATCAGTAATGGGGTAAATGGGACCATCATGGGCCTCTATCTCCTCATCCTTAAAAAAAAAAAATACAGTGATTGAACCTTAGAATGATATCATCCGACTTGAATATGCTCCTTGTGGATTAGAAAAAAAAATTAAGTATGAAGTTTGAGAAACCATGAAAGGCATTTTACAAATCCTATCTCATCCTCATAAAAGATATCAGACAGTAAAGATATTAATGAATTAACATGGCAATAAGAGTTGGCAAAAGTGTGTACCTCCCAGATGAGTGTGCAGAGAAGCAGGGAGGATGTGATAGCTGGGACGGAAGGAGGTTGAGGGGAGAAAAAGAACAAAGAAAGATTTGCTAAGATTCATCAGGTGTTCCAACATTCCTTAGGGATTATTTTTTACCAAAATAATAATAATAATAATAATTCATAAGGAAATGTTCATTCTAACCAAATTTCCTTCTTTTTCTCCCTTCTCACCACTACCCCCACTTGACCTTGCCTGCTCCTCCACAGTTCCCTCCCATTGGCAACAGTCCTCAAGAAGAAATGCTTAAGAGGGAATATTATTTATTAGGATTCAGGAACTCATTTGTTGACACTCTCACATGAACAGAAGCACAGATTTTGGACAAAATCTTCATTTACGAGGCTCCAAAAGTCACTGTAGAAAATTGAGATCAAACACTGAAAGCAACAAGTATGTTTCTGTCATTTAATGGTTTCAAAATGTCTTCTTATACTTCCTTCTGTTTTCTGGTAGAGCAGACTTGAGTTTCTCAACCCTGGCAATACCAACATATTATCTTTGTAGGGGGCCGTTCGGTCCATTGTGGGATGTGGAGCTGCATCCCTGACCTCTCCCCACTGCTCCATAGGAGTAGCAACATACCCCATGTGACCATCAAAATGTCCCTAGACGTTGCCTCTGGAGGGCAGAACCCTCCCTCCTCCACCATCATCGAAAACTCCCATGGAAGAGGCAGCACTCCAGGTGCAAGTGTACCACGGAACGTTGGCTCCCTGGAATCTTGGCTTCTAGCACAGGCGTGTGGCAAAGCTTCCTGAGAATGTTGCAGATCAGAAGGAGAATTTCCTTCTGGCAGAACTGAGAGACTGGTGTCAGCTAGGGGAGGACTGGCTTGCTCCGCTGGTAGTGGAGAGCAGGAACAACAGAGCAGTCATTCATTAGCATGGAGACTCTGGCTTCTGGGTCCTGGGATACATTCATACTTGTAAAATACAGGGGTGTCTGGGTGGCTCAGTTGGTGGAGCATGTGCCTTTGGCTTAGGTCATGATCTCAGGGTCCTGGGATCGAGGCCCACATCAGCCTTGCTGCTCAGCGGGGAGTCTACGTCTCCCTTTGCCCCTCCCCTCTGCTCCTGTTCTCTCTCTCTCTCTCTCTCTTTGCTCTCTCTGTCTCTCAAATAAATAAATAAAATCTTTTAAAAAATACAATGGAATATTACATTTATAAATGCATGTAGGCTTGAAACATCACCTTTGCTGTACGACCTATTATTTTAAGACCATATATTTCTTATTGGCTACACACAAAAGGCATAATTAATATGCAGTGAGGGTTCATTAATTCTATTATTGTAGTTATTATTATTTTAGTTTTCCTCTAAAAAAATGTTATCTCAGTATCACCTAAAATGAATAAATGAATATTAGACATCCCACATACCTGATCCACTTAAAGCTACTTAAGACAAAAAGTATGTAAGAAGTACTTTCTAAATACATATTAGTTTGCTTTTCTCTTTTGCATGTTCTTGAGGTGGTGTCTCCTCACTCTGAGACTCCAGGCAGACATTCCCAACTCTGGGCCCAGGAAAAGTGTCCACATCACACCCCATGAGTACCATACCCCACACATATTGCCATAAGATCCAGAAGCAACAGATCTACCATAACCTAACTGCCTGCTGGAAGAGAAACAGGGGAAGAAAGGCAGATATCAGAAAACTGAGGATTTATGTGGGTCATTTACTACAGATACAGTCATCTAAAGAGACAGTTTCAGTTTGGAGAATGGACTGAATTACCAGGCCTCATGTAAATGAGGTCAAAGTAGTTATTGAGGAATAATAAAATAATGAAAATACTCTCTTTATAAATTCAATGACAATTCAAATATATTTTTGCTTTTGATCATTAAGACACTATCTCCTTCTGTATATATTTTTAAATGGCTTATCCAGGTACCTGGGACTAGTAAGGCTTACTATGGACCCTCAGGAGTCCTTGGATATAGTGGTCTCTGTATTATTTATGTCTACACTATTTAATGACTTGATTTAGTTTAATATTTATTTTATGCTAACCTCATATTTACTGCCTGTGATGTTAGTTTTCCACTTACAGAATAGAGACACATTTTCCTTTAAAGTGGATTCAAGCGTTTTAATAAATGAGCCGATTTTAAAACATTAAACGAATAATGATACAGGTGGATAGCAAACATGGTAGAAATTATGACGTTGGTATCGGGACGTCTGCAGTTAGAGAAGCAATGCTTTAATAAAAACAAGTCCTTCTCCACATGAGTGGTCTGAGGAATGAACAAACATTTTATAATCCTTTCTATCACCAGAAACATCACCATGAGGCTGGCACAATAAAAGAAGGCTGCTTGGTTAAGAAAATAGCAAACAGAATGAAGGGAACTCACTTCTTGAGTCCTTACTGCTGGGGGCTCTGTATTTATTATTCTGATTTAATATTCACAGCCGCTCCCTGTTGTTGTTGTTTAAGATTTTATTTATTTATTTGACAGACAGAGATCACAAGGAGGCAGAGAGGCAGGCAGAGGGAGAGGGGGAAGGAGCCTCCCTGCTGAGCAGAGAGCGGGATGTGGGGCTTGATCCCAGGACCCTGAGATCCTGACCTGAGCTGAAGGCAGAGGCTTAACCCACTGAGCCACCCAGGCGCCCCTGCTCCCTGTTTTAAATACATAAGCCAGGAGTCCAAGAGTTGAGAAATATACCCACGTTAAATAGAAGAGCTGAAACTTGAATCTGCCCTATTCCCTAAGAACTGAGACAGGACTAGGTCAGAGTCTGAAGTTTCTCACAGAGATTCATTTTATAAAGCAGTCCCAAAGGTCGTAATTGGGCCAGAGATTTGTCTCCTTTTAGATTTCCCAACAGCAGGTGGATAGTGCTGCCCCAGGAGCTGGGGAGGAAGAAGAGATTTCCTGAGCGGGTGAATAAAGAAGGCTCAGAGACCTAGCCCCGAGTGCCAGCCAGGGATCCGTGACACTGTCACAGGGAGGCCTAAAGGCAGATGAAAGTCAACTGTTGTAGTTATAGTCAGCCTGAGGCTAAACTGGAGTGCTACCATGGCAAGATTCAGCAACCGAGTGTTTCATTTTATACTGCATCGACATCTTTCCATTTGGATTTCTTGCCATAATCCACGGGTGCTTCCCAGTTCTAGTCTGTTATGGACTGGTTAGGTTGTTGGTTCCGTGAGCAAATACTGCCCTCTAGTGGCACGTGCTAGTCATTGCATGTACCTGTTCTCTGGACTCATCACAGACCAAACCTAAGGAGACCATACGGACAAATTCTTCCCCACCTTCCCCACCTTCCCCACAAAAATTCTTCCCCACCCTCCCATCCCAGTAGCTCTTCTGTTTGGACTGGGAAAATTCCTTAACTCTCAGACTTCTGGATTACTCATTTAAACATAGAGCTGCTGTAAAGATTAAATCAGAACAATAAAAACGAACCAGAGAAAATACGCCTTATGATTTCAACCTTTTAACGTTGCTTTATGTTTGCATATTATCTTTCTTGGTTAATGCTTCGTATGCTTTTTAAAAGAATGCATATTTCACTGTTGCTGATGCACTGTTCTATGGATATCAATAAAATCAAGGCGTTTGATAGTGTTCATCAGGTCATCTGGAACCTTAAGATTCTCTACTTGTTCCATTGATGGGTGTCACGTCAAACACTTCCCAGCCCTGTGTGAGGTCCTTTGTTCAGCTTACAGCAACCTGGTATCCCTTCCTTGCCCAACCTCATGGAGTTTTCCCTTGTGTGTTCATGGCTTAGTATTTAGCAAAAGACCTAAGCAGACTTCTGGGTCTTTTGTTTTGTTTTGTTTTGCCTCCTTCTTTCCTATTTTATGCCCTCATACTCCTACCCTCTCAGCCTCCCAGACCTCCATAGTCTATCTCTTAGTCTCAGGACACTGCTGGAC
>PISX010026191.1:0-24884 GCA_004024625.1 Mellivora capensis | reverse complement strand
AGACTTATCAAAAAGAAAAGAGAAAAGACCCAAATAAACAAAATCATGAATGAAAGAGAAGAAATCACAACCAACACCAAAGAAATACAAACAATTATAAGAACATACTATGAGCAACTCTACGCCAACAAATTTGACAATCTGGAAGAAATGGATGCATTCCTAGAGACATATAAACTACCACAACTGAGCCAGGAAGGTAATTTAATGATAGCCACGCCAGCCTGCTCCCACCCCTTAGCAATTTCTGGAAACCACTACCAGAGCTTATTTAACTATCTGAACTTTATTTACCCTGCCCGTGGTGGCACAGTACCACCAGAGAGAAAGATTGCAAGCTCTCCCAGGTCAGACTGGTGCTCATACCCACCAGAGTTGTGCTCAGAGTGGCCAGTGGAACTTGCAGAAGGAAACCTTAAAATTAACTATCTTCTCCATCTTCCCTGCCCTTCCCCCCACACTTGGCAGAAAGGATCTGGGTGTCTACGTCCCTGGGATGGCATGAAGTGCAACTCTGTGATCCAGACTTGGGCTGTCAGATGCCTCCCCTCAACCCACACACACTCCAACACAGAGGGTGCCTAGGAGAGAAGCAAATCCTTCCTCAATGTTTGCAGAGATCACTTTGCAGATGTGATGATCAGAGTGAGCAGAAGCCAGAGGTTTTAGAATCCATTTCACTTTCATTCTTGTGTCGTAGTCCATTGTTAGGGATGACAGAAGTACCAAATTCTTTAAAATGAAGTTCTAGAAGATGTCCATGGTGGACATCACTGTCCGGCAACCTGTTTGTCTTGCTTTCCTAAAGTTATCTTCACTTTTTTTTTTTTTTAAAGGAGATTAAGCTTTTTTTTTTTTTTTAAGATTTTATTTATTTATTTGACAGACAGAGATCACAACTAGGCAGAGAGGCAGGCAGAGAGAGAGAGAGAGGGGAAGAAGCAGGCTCCCGATGTGGGGCTCGATTCCTGGACCCTGGGATCATGACCTGAGCTGAAGACAGAGGCTTTAACCCACTGAGCCACCCAGGTGCCCCTTCACTTCTTGATGTCTCACTGAGATAGCAGATCAAGTTGCCCTGCCCTTCCCTGCCCAATCCAGGTCCAATCCAGGCAACATGGTTCTCCTCTGACTTTAAATCGTATGCAAAATGATAAGAATGGGTGCTGGGCATTCTTCATTGGTCTCTCCAGTTCCACTCTCCAGCCATCCATTTGCTCAATGTCTCAGAAAGTTGATCTACACAGCCTACATCAGTGGACATCCTTGACCTCTGGATTCCATCTAGGTTTGGCTGGTGGAACGCACTAGCAGGAGGTCAGTGGGTGGAAGAAGAGTGAACTTGGGATTCTTTTTCACCTTCCTCCCTCCCTGCCAGGCACTGTGGTTTGGCTATTCCCCTCTACGAATGCCTCAGTTCCATAGAGCAGCCCCAAAGATTAATCATTTCCTTCTCGTTTAGTACAGTTAGCACAGAGTGGCAGTCCTGATGATCACTCTTAAAAAAAAAGTGTCAGCGTGAGTTCAAAACTGGTCTGGAAGCTCTGCAATTGTTGATGTTTTGTTTTTAAACACCAGAATTAATTTATAACCTCTTTCTTTTCTTTGTTTTATAGTCAAAGCATTATCGTATTTAGGGTTGTCTCTTTCCCCATTTATACCTTAAAGTCTTTTTAAAAAAATTGCGATATAATTATCACAAAATTCACCCTTTAAAGCATACAATTCAGTAGATTGAGGCCTATTTCCAGAATTGTGCAATGATCTCCACTATCTAATTTCCAAACATTTTGTCATCCCACCAAAAAAAATCATACCCCTTAAACAGTCCCTCCCCATTCTTTCCTTACCCCCAGCCACTGGCAACCATGAATTGGTTTTCCTTCCTCCCTTCTTTCCTTCCTTCCTCCCTTCCTCCCTTCTTTCTTTCTTTGTAAGATTTTATTTATTTATTTGAGAGAGAGAGAGAGAGAGAAAGAGCACAAACAGTGGGGGGAGAGAGAAGCAGATTCCCCGCTGAGCAGAGAGCCCAATGTGAGACTCCATCCCAGGACCCTGGGATCACGACCTGAGCTAGAGGCAGGTGCTTAACTGACTGAGCCACTCAGGTGCCCCATGAATTGATTTTCTATCAGTGTGCCTATTTTGGACATTTCATGTAAATGGAATCATACAATAAGTGGTGCAGTATTTTCAGTGTTAGCCGCTGTGTTGGTAACACATATCAGTATGTCTTTCCTTTTTATGGCCAAGTTATATCCAGTTGTGCATATACTACATTTTTCTAATCCTTTCTTTGGTTGATGGATATTTTGTTTGTTTTTACTTCTTGGTTACTATGAATGAATGGTGCTATGAGTTTTCATGCACTAACTTTTGTCTGAACATCGGCTTTCAGTTCTTTTGGGTATATACCTAGGAATGGAATGACTAGAAAATATGGTAATTCTGTGCTTGGCTTTTTGAGGAATCATCAAACTGTTTTCCAAAATGGCTGCACCATTTTACATTCCCACCAACAACATGTGAGGGTTCCAGTTTCTCCACATCCTCATCAAGACTTGTTATTGTCTATCTTTTGATTATAGTCATCTGAGTAGGTGTATCTCATTGTGGTTTTGATTTACATTTTTCTAATGACTACAGCTGTTGAACATCTTTTCATGTGTGTATTAGTCATTTGTATGTCTATATGTTTATGTTTTTATTTGGAAAAACATCTATTCAAATGGTCTGCCCATATTTTAACTGAGTTTGTTTATTTTTATTGTTGAGTTATAAGAGATTTTTTAATTTTAGGTGCAAATCCCTTATTAGATATATGAATTGCAAATATTTTATTCCATCCTGTGGGTTGTCTTTTCACTTTCTTGGGTGATTGTTCTTTGAGAAACAATAGCTTTTAATTTTGATAAATTCCAATTTATCTCTTTTTTCTTGGATTGCTTATGCTTTTAGTGTCGTATCTAAGATACTAAGATCCTAGGAAATCCTTATTCACTTTATATTCCAATATTTCCACTCTTCCATGAAATTCTGAGGAACTATATTAGATATTCTGACTTCATTTTCCAAATCTCTTTACTTTTAATATTTATTTATTTATTTGAGAGAAACAGAGAGAGAAAGCATGAATGAGAGGGAGAGGGAGAAAAAGACTCCCCGCTGAGCAGGGAGCCCGATGTGGGGCTCAATCCCAGGACCCTGAGATCATGACCTGAGCCGAAGGCTGGTGCTTAACCGACTGAGCCACACAGGTTCCCCTTTTTTCCAAATCTCATAACAACCTTCTGTTTTTCTTTCTGCATAACATTCTGAGCAATTCTTTCACATCTATCTTCTATTTCCTCAAGTCTTTTTTCAGCAGCATCTGATCTGTTGCTTTTCTATTGAGATTTAATGTCATTGAATATATTTTGCATTTCTAGAATTTCTACTTGTCTTCTTCTCAAGTCTGCTTGTTTTCTTTTATAATTATTTGTTTGCTTCTTAGGTTTTCTTATCTCCTATTTAATTCTTTACTTGTTTTTAGCCTATTTAACTTGTGTTATTTTCCAGATTGTTGATTTTTTAAATCTTAAAGTTTTAGAGTCCTCTAATCCTCTTGTTTCTTTTGTCTCATGATACCTGGAGATTGTATGTGTGTATGCATGTGTGTGCATAAAATATATATTTGTAAGTTCATCTTTAGTCAGCCTTCTGTTTTGTGGAAGTCTACAGAGGTTTCTTTGCAGAGAGTCTGAGAGAGCATGTTTCATTTTCTTCTGCCGTGTTTTCTTTTTCTAGCCCAGAACCAATTTTTTATATTAATTTCCAGCATTGATGTTTCTTGGCCTCTACAATTACCATAAATTAAAATCTCAGATGCATGAGGCAATGGCCTAATGTTTCTACTTCTCTTCATTTTTGACCCAGAGACGAAGAAGAAAACAGATGAGCTTTCTGTCTTCGCTACTGGCTGGACTGATGGATGAAGTCTTTCTGGTCTACCCTTTGGCTGACACTACAGCTATTTGCCAGTCCTGCTCCATACAAGGGGTTTGGCTCCCCACTCTTCATCCTGTCCCAGACCTCAGCATCTAGCCCCACATGAACACTGGCATCCAGGTCCCCTCGTCATTTAGACCAACAACTACCTTCCATTCTGTTACAGTGTCCATTCCCCGGGCAGTTTTCAGCTCTGTCTCCCATGTGGCCCACTGGAATTTCTACTTTCTTGTCAGTACAACTATAAATTTTTAAGAGTTAAAAAAACCCACTATGTTTTAAAAAGGCAGCAGTATCTGGGATTTTATTGAGGGAGGTTTGTGTTATTTTGGCTTGCCATCTTGTCCCTCCCTATCCCTGTTTTTAAAAACTTTTTGCTAACAGACCACTGTTACTGGAATAAGCTGAGTGTTAAGCTTACCATGTCTAGCAGGCTACACTTATGGGAAGAGAGAGAGAGAGGGAAAGAGAGAGATAGGGATAGTAAGGAGGAGAATTCTTGTTACAGTGAAGGTATAATTTGAGCTGGTTCACTAGGGCTTATTGGTGTTTTAGTCTTCCCAAATGTACAGTCCAAACACCGGGGGCTGACTTATTGTTCTAGGACTAATTACTTGATGGATGAATTATTAGATCTTTCGTCTTCATTCCTCTTCTCTATTTGTTAACATATCTACTGTTGGCTGGACCATGGAAAAAGGTGTCATTGGAAATATTTAACAAAACTATTTAATAACAATCATTACCATTAAGAAATTATTTTATTTTATTTTAATTCCAGTGTAGTTAACATACAGCATTGTATAAGTTTCAGATCAATCATTAAGATCTTTTTTTTAAAGATTTATTTATTTGAGAGAGAGAGAGAGAGAGAGAGAGGGCAAGCAAACACACAAGCAGAGGGAGGGACAGAGGGAGAGGAAGAGATCCTCAAGCAGGCTCCCACCTCCCGCTGGATCTCACAAGCCCGAGAACATGACCTGGGTTGAACTCACAGGCACCCAGTCACGAAGATCTTTTTTGGAACCGTAATTGGAAAGACACAGGAACTATGGGCCAAAATAGGATGTGAATCTTCACCATCTCTGTTCTTGTCCTCTTCGTCTGTGTATATGAATTTGATAAGTGAACCCAAAACCTCCTACAGGACTATACTATTACTATGGGAATTTTACACTCTGTTCTACAGAACCATGACATTCTCCAGAGAGTTCTTAAAGAATCCTGGAGGAAATAATCTATCTGTTTATTTATTCTACAAATATTCACTGAGGGCCGGCCAGATGTCTGGCGCTGAGTTGAGTATGGTCTTTGGGGAGATAGAACCGCCAAGTTTCTGGCCTTCACTCTTTCAATCAGCCCTGCTGTATCTGTTGTATAGTTGGCTTTCTGGGGAAGGGGATTCTGCTGTTCAAAGAAAGTTCGAAATCTGTGACTGAGTACACTTACTTAAAAGAAGTTTCTATTAAGCAACGGTATTTGGGGACCATGGCCTCGTAGTTATATGTATAAATAAACTGTACATCCAGCACAATGACGAGCACGTTGTGGGTGTGTGTATTAATTCAGGGTGGCTATCTTCCGCTGGTATGAAAAAGTGACCCCAAACACAAAACGTTTATTACTCGTTGACATTCTATGTCCCTTGCACATCTGTGGCTCGGTTTCACATGTCATCGTACTTTGAGACTCAAGCTGACATAGCAGCCTCTGTCTGGAACTTTGCTGGCCCATGGCAGGGTGGCGGGGGGAGAGTATGGCAGAACTTACACTGGCTCTGAGAGCTTCTGCCTGGAGACCACACTTACCACCGCTATGGGCTTCCCACTGGTTGAAACAAATTATACGGCTTTGCCTTATCATTGGCACAAGGAAATACAATCTTCCCATAGGGGGGGGCAGCAAATATTTGAGAGTGATAATGCAAAGCACCATGGTACTCAGTAAATATTTGTTGATTAAACAACTCTATGCAATAAATAATCAGGTACCAATGCATTCTCAAATCCCAGCCGCAGAAGTCAGTCTTTCTGAGTAGAAGTCCATGACTGTGTGCTTTTGTGAATCGTGAGAAGAGCTGAAATTAGGTTAAAAATCATCTTGAGACTTTCATGACCACAACACAGTCACAGCTATTCTTCCACACTAAGGTAACAAAACCGTAACATCCATTCCCCCAACCCCACATCCCTTCTGCTTTTTCAAAATGCGTTCTAAATATTAGGAGGAAAAAGGCCTGGGACTTCTTAGGATTAGGAAGAAATATGCATCAGCAGAAGGTCAGTCTGTAAGCCCCAAGGAGTTGAAGAGCTTAGTTCGAGAGCCAGATTGTATAAAACAGGGCTTAAAAAGTAATCTGGAGTCATCCTATGTAAAACAAATTGTCCGCCAAGAGGAAGCCTCAAAGGGCGGCAAAGTATGAAGGAATGAAATGATTTCCAGACGACCATGAGCATTTTCTTGATTGAACCAAGACCAATCTATGAAATCATGTTTTCTGCGAATCTATGATTTTCCACTTTCGTGCAAAAATATGAAGGAAAGCATCCAGAAAATTTCGGTGTCGCCTGGATGACATAGAGGAAGCATGCTTCTCTGTGCGAAGAGATACTTGAAGGAAAGCTACGGTTGGACTCCGTAGTGAAAGCGATTGAAATTTGACTCACGCTATCTTTAGCAAAAAGGACTAACAGTGATTCTCAGAGCTGAGAAATGCAGAGATGGATTTGGCCTTAGGTACGGCTGGGTGCAGGAGTCCGTGCAATGATGTGTGGTCTTTGTCTCTGTCTCCCTGTCTTCCTTGTTTCTGTTTGGCTTAATTCTGCAGGCTGGGTTAATCCATCCAGGTTTTCCGCACCTGGGCCTTGATCTTTGCACAACTTATCTGCCTCGGCTGAGCATTCCAACATTTCTGGAGCTACTTGCAGCAGAATCAGGTCTCAGCCTGCTGGCCTGTGTCTATCCTTCCTTTGCAGCTGATATGGGCCTCTTTGCGAGCTCCCACCAAAGCCTCCTGGCTCTTGCCATCTGCCATCTGCTGCGGGTGACCAGCTCTCTGTTTCCTGTTCTCCTTCTGTGGGGCACCAGCATGACTTAGCACCGCCCAGCCAACGCTGCTCTCTCTGTAGGCTTTGTCCCCCAATTTTTAAAAGATTTTATTTATTTATTTGGTGGGAGAGAGAGAGAATCTTTTTTTTTTTTAAGATTTTACTTATTCACTTGAGAGAGAGAGAGAGAGAGAGAGAGAACGAGCAGTGAGAGAAGCAGACTCCCGCTGAGCAAGAATTCCGATGTGGGGCTCGATCCCACAACCCTGGGATAATGACCAGAGCCAAAGGCAGTTGCTTAACTGACTGAGCCCCCCAGGGTGCCCTCTCTGCAGCACTCTTGAGCTTCAGGCTTTCTCAGTTGAGGGAAACACCAGCCTGCTGTGTCTCTCCAGCTGTGGGAGATACAGAGCGAGCTCTCTGAGAGGTCCCAGGGGAGCCCCTTTCCCCAGCCTTGGCCAGAGGAGCAAGCCCCCCATCACCCTCGTAGGGGAGAAAGACTCCAGACTTACCAACCTTCTCTTGGAAAATCCTCCTCCAGCTGCGATCTTACTTCTTTACCCACCCTATGTTGTGGAGAGGACAAGGGTCACAACCCCATCTTGAGTCGCCCTTCTCCCAACCCTTCATGGCGTTCCCACGTACAGGAGATGTGGCATCTGCTCTCTTGAGAACCCCGCTACAGTAAGACAAAACAGCTCCACTGTCACTGCCTGTCCCCTATATATGGCAGGGGACGTAATATCTGACACAATGGGTATTTAAATCAGAAGGGGAAAGAGCAGCCATTCAAGAAACGGTCATGGGACACGCGGTTATCACCTACGGGGAAAAATTAAATCCGCCTTCACATCATTAATACGAATAAATTGTGTCAGGCTTAAAGCCCTAGTTTTAAAGTATTAGCTGGAAATGGAGGCTAATACGTTCATCCTCAGCACTCTTAAGAGACAAAAAGCAAAAACCACACACACACATGCACGCACACATGCAGAGTTTGACCACATCTGTGGAGGCTGGGAATGTGCCTCACGGACCCCCAATTACGGGGATCCTGACCAACCCAGGGCCCCATTGTTGAGCTCTGAAAATCCATCACGAATAGATCTGATGCCACCTTTCCCCAGGGCTGCTCTGGGGGAAGTGACAGAGCACAGAGGGGACACTAAGACAGCCAGTTCCTGGGAGCAGGGCTGGCTTCCTGGGCACAAGACCTATGCCATCCCCTGGGACCCCACACTCAGAAGGGTCCTGTGCTTGGTTAACTGTCCCACTGTTAACTTTCAACAACGACAACAACAACAAAAAGAGAATGTCTAGGAGAGCTGGCTGCTCTCTGAGGTAAGGGGGGAGGTGGCTTCCCCTCCAGGGCTGCCTGGACCCCCTCCCCCCCCAACTCCGCATTCTCCACCCTCCTTGGGGCATCTTGAAGGGCTCTGCCTGGCTCCTTACCTCCTGGATCCCCACTGGGTTTCGGCGTCAGGAGGCCCAGCCAGAGCTGAGAATGGCTGAGAGGGATGAGGGTAGCATGGCCTCCTCCAGCTGCCTCCTGGATGGGGGTTGTTGGCTGAAGGGTTGCTGGTCTCTGCCTGTGGCCTCCTCCTGATGACGCCCCTTCGAGCCCAGGGCCCAGAGCTGCACCACCTTCCGGAGCCCGGTGGGCAGGCGTCCCTTCTTCGCAGCCCTCCCTCCACCCTGCCCACACTCCTCCTATTGGCCGTCCTCCCTTCATGGACTCACCTTCCATTCTCCCCTCCCGATGTGCCAGCTGTTTCTAACGGGAAGGAACTTCCATGTGACGCACCTTGATATTTTAGAAGAGGATATTTATTCCTTGTTTCCCCTAATTCAAACTGTAATTTATACTGTGGGCACAAAACTTGGAAATGGGAGCCCAGTCCAGAAAGGCAGGAGGCTTGTCCTGGCTCTTCTTCCTTCCTGGGCACTATCCCCAGTTCCTAGGAGATCCCAACTTGGCTGGGAGCTCCAAATGCATCTAGGTGCTGACCCCCCAATTTACACCGTCTTCTAGTTCTTCTCTTCTGAGCTCTGGGTTTGCATGTCTAAAGGCCTACTGATGTCCATCCGGCGTCTGATGGAGCTCCCCATCTCTGCGCCCTACAGTCCAGGCTACCTGCCCCCTGACACTCTGCTCTCCTCACCAGGCTGGCCTGTGTGGTGGCCAGGCATCCCCCGTCCCCCCATCCCCGGATGCCAGATCCCCACACGTGGTCACTGCTGACCATGCTCCACCACTCCCCCGCCCCCCTTCCTGTTTACACGGAATCTATCACGAAGTCAGCCCAACTGCCAGCGTAGACATCAAATATGTTCCCCTCTCCTTGCTCTGTGGCCATGACCCTCACCTAAGGGACCTTTATCGCTCATCTGCACAGAGGTCTTTTTCGGGTCTTCCAGCTTCTGTCCTTTTCCAAAAAGTCAGACTTGCATGTATGGGCTTTAATCCCGACTCAATTTATTTGTATTCATGGTGTGCAGTGGGGATTTAATTTTATTCCCTTAGGGGATAACCGTATGTCCCAGGAGCATTTCTTGAATGGCTGGTGTCCTGGGTCCCAGCATAAAAATCGTTGCGCTCACAGGTGTTAGAACCAAGTTCAAACTCCTTCCGGCGAGCTGTAAGCGGAGCCGCTGGGCACAACCGGGCGGCTTGCGTCCTGCTGCGTGGTCAACGAGGCGGACTGGCTGACGTCCAGTCTCGTCTCAGCTTTGTGTCCTGCCGCAGGGTGGACCTCCGCTCCGAGGACGGGGTGCCTTTTTCTAATTCGTGCCCGGTGCCCTGGCTGCCATGTCTTAATGGCTCGGCCTCCTCTGCTCTCTCTCTGGCCTCATCTCATCGCTCTGCCGCTTGTTTCCAGGGCTCCCGCCCCAGTGCTCATTCCCACCTCCGTGCTAGGGCAGCTATGGGTCTCTTCGTTTTTTTTTTTTTTTTTTTTTTTTTTATTTGTCAGAGAGAGAGAGGAGTGAGAGAGCGAGCACAGGCAGACAGAGTGGCAGGCAGAGGCAGAGGGAGAAGCAGGCTCCCTGCCGAGCAAGGAGCCCGATGTGGGACTCGATCCCAGGACGCTGGGATCATGACCTGAGCCGAAGGCAGCCACTTAACCAACTGAGCCACCCAGGCGTCCCCGGTCTCTTCGTTTTGAATGCTCTTCACAGGACTTACTCATTCTCAGTCTTAGGGTGTTGGTCCAGAAATGGCCTCCTCTGAGGTCCGCTAACCACCTCATAAAGTGACCGTCCTAGGACGCACACTTACTCCACACACCTGCTTCGTGATTCCATCAATATCTAATAAACGCCCACCATGTGCCAGGCATGTTCCATGTTGAAACAGTGAATCCAGCAGACAAGAATTGCTGCCCACATGCATGTTCCTTTCTAGTGGTAAGAGTCAAACAGCAGATGTGACAGTTAATTTTGTGTCACCTTGGTGAGGCCGTGATGCCCCGATTTTTGATCAATCACCAGTTTAGATGTTGGTGGGATAATCTTTTTCAGACATGACTGGCATGGACATCTGTAGGCTTTGAGTAAAGCAGATGATACCCCACTTGTTGGTGGGCCTTGTCTAATCAGTTGAAGACCTTAAGAGAAAAGACTGACCTCTGCCACGGAAGAAGGATTTCTGCCTCTAGCTTGCCTTAAGACTTCAGAAAGGCATTGACTCTTCCCTGGGTCTCCAGCCTGCTGCAGATATTGGACATGCCACACCTCCACAGTTATGTGAGTCAATTATTATTATTTTTTAAAGATTTGTTTATTTGATAAAGACAAACAGAGAGAGAAAGAGAGAGAGAGACTGATCAGGGGAGGAGTGGAGGGAAAGGGAGAGAATCCCCAAGCAGACTCCCCACTGTGGGGCTCAATCCCAGGCCTTGAGATCATGACCTAAGCCAAAATCAAGAATTGGATATCCAACCAACTGAGCCACCCAGGCCCCCCATGTGAGCCAATTCCTTAAAATAAACCTCTCTCTCTCTTTCTCTCTCTCTCTCTCTCTCTCTCTCACACACACACACACACACACACATTGTATTTGTTTTGTTTCTCTGGAGAATCCTGATGAATACAATGGACAAGATAAATCAGTAAAATAAATGATCTAGGACACAGATCATGATAGATGCAAAGGAGAACCCCCCTCACCTTCTCTGTTTCCTTCCCCGCAAGGATCTGTAACTGTCTTGTTTGATGTCTTTCTTGTTGCCTACCTTGTCTATCAGAGTGTCGTTCAAGGTTACGTGCTGTTCTGGTTATCTCTGCTGTTGAGCGGACAAAGTGGATTAAACAGTAACCACTTTGTTGTGCTAGGGCACGCTGTGAGTGAGGAATTTGGGAAAAACACCATGGGCATGAGTCTTCTCTGCTCTAGCAAGTGTTGGCCTCAGTTGGCAAGACTCAGGGCTGGGGGCTGAAAGGGCAGAGGCTGCAGGAGATGTTTCTCAGGGGGCTTCTTCACTCATCTGCCTGGTCCCTGGGCTGGGATGGGCGAAGAATGGGTCCGGATGAGACTTTGCCAGTAGCACCCACACATGGCTTCCCATGTGACTTGGGTATCTCCTAGCATGGTAACTAGGAGGGAGTTTTCTTCTCCTTCCTTCCTTCCTCCTTCCTTCCTTCCTTCCTTCCTCCCTTCCTTCCTTTCCCTCTTTCTCTCTTTTTAAAAGATTTTATTTATTTATTTGAGAGAGAGAGAGAGAGAGCATGAGTGGAGGGAGGGGCTGAGGGAGAACAGACTCCCCACGGAGCAGGGAGCCCAACACAGGGCTTGATCCCACAACTCTGGGATCTGGACCTGAGCCAAAGGCAGACGCTTAATGTACCGAGCCACCCAGGCACCCCGAGAACAAGTTTTCAAGGGCAGTCTTTGGACAGTTGGGATTCAGAGAGAACCAGAGAGAAGTGGCTTGGCCTTTTACAACCTAATTTCCAAACTTACGGCATGCCGCCTCTGCCATATTCCAGTGGGGGAAGCAGTTTTCAGCCCAAATTCAAGCAGAGGGGACACAGATCTCTCCATCAGAAAAGATTTAAAAAATGTGGCATGTACACAACAGAATGGTATTCAGCCACTAAAAAAAAAAAAAAAAAGGAAATTCTGCCATCTGGGGACAACATGGATGGACCTCATGAGCACGATGCTGGGTGAAATAAACCAGACGGAGAAAGAAAATACTGTATCTCATTTATTATGGAATCAGAAAAAAATCCAAACTCATCCAAAGAGAGTTGATCAGTGACCTTTGCCAGGGGTTTAGGGTTGGAGAAAATGGGTGGTTGTGGTCAAAGCACACAAACTTCTAGTTCTAAGAGAACTGAAAAGAAATATCGGGAGGCTTTCTGAAGAGATCTGGGGACCTCATGTGCAGCATGATGACGAGAGTTAATAATACTGTACCATATACTTGAAAGTTGCTAAAAGAGGGGTGCCTGGGTGGCTCAGTTGGTTAAGTGACTGTCTCCTGCTCAGGTCATGATCCCAGAGTCCTGGGATCGAGTACTGCATCGGGCTCCCTGCTCAGCAGAGAGCCTGCTTCTCCCTCTGCCTCTGCCTGCCGCTCCCCTGCTTGTGCACTCGCTCGCTCTCTCTCTGCCAAATAAAACTTAAAAAAAATTGCTAAAAGAATCCATCTTAAGTGTTCTCACCACACACACACACACACGCACACACACACACACTCAAGGTAACCGTTTGATGATGGAGGTGTTAAGCAACCTTATTGTGGTCATTATTTCACTATTATATGTATACCAAATCATCACGTTGTACACCTTAAACTTGCACAATGTTATAGGTCCAGTCTATCAACAAAGCTGGGAAATTTTCGGGTGATGTTTTCAGACTCTCTCACATGCTTGGCACCTAACTCAGTTCCTAGCACATAGAAGATGCTCAACAAATGGTTGAAAAGTCCAAGCCAAACAAAGTGAATGTTACCTATTCTCCTCCCTAGAGATAGCCACTATTAAAATATGATTCCATTATTTTTTCAGCATATGGACTGTATCTGCACATGTTCTTTTTGCTTGACTGCTTCTATAAATACCATTGACATTACAATATTTTCCACTTAATAGTATGACTTTCCCATGGCCACAAATTTTCTTCTACCTCACAATAAGGCTTTGTAGTTAGCTGCACATTTTGGGGGGTACTGTATTTTATTTATTTGATCTGCCAATGTGAGGCAGATGGATTTTTCCCAGTATTTTGTGATTAGTAAATACTGCAATGAATGTATTTGTTGCGGGGCTTTGAATACTTTTCTAGGAAATCTTTTAAGGATAAATTCCTAGAAGTAAAATTCCTGGGTCAAAAGGCATGTGTGTTTCCGAGATCTCTGACATATATTCATACAATATGATTTTCTCATTTCTGAGGAATCAAAACTGAACATTCAACAAAAGTCATGTTGGATGTTTTGAAATAAACTTATTTTCTTCAGAACAATAAAGCATAAATGTGTTTTCATCTATTCTAAATGTTTATCTTTATTGCTTTTGCTTTTTTTACAGTTGGTGTTCCAATAAATTCAGAAGTGCTTCTGAAAAGAAATATCAGGAGGCTTTCTAAAAATATCACCTTTGCAAAAATGTTCAGATTTAAGATGGAGTATGTCCCAAGCAATTCAATCCCACTGCAAACCAATTCATCTCAGTTCTAAGGAGCAAAGAAAATTGTGTGATGAGAGGCGTGACTGTAGCACATTACCCATAACGGCAAACTTGCTTGAACAAGACCCGAGAGTCTAGATGTACACAAAGAGAAAATTCATGTTTTTAGCTTCATGATGGTGTTATGACGCCATCATCCAGTTTCTTTCATTTGTGCACACTTTTAGTTATATTAATCATGGGCGTTATACTGACACATAGTCTAATTTCTATAGTCTCGCTAAAGTTGCAGAGTAAAGAAGCATGCTTCCAAATATTGTATCATATTATATGTCATATATCATATCACACAACTGTACCTGCACTTACAATTTGTGATCTATGTGTAATCAAGCTTTCCTTAAACTTATATTTTAAATTCTACATGCTTAAAATTTGCACATTCTATGAATCGGTTCATTTCACGATATATCATATTTAGCTTAGCTAGTGTGATGCCTGACTTCTTTAATGTACCTGGAAGATGGCTTCTTTTTTTTTTTTTAAAGATTTTATTTATTTATTTGACAGACAGAGATCACAAGTAGGCAGAGAGGCAGGCAGGGAGAGAGGGGGAAGCAGGCTCCCTGCTGAGCAGAGAGCCTGATGTGGGGCTCGATCCCAGGACCCTGAGATCATGACCTGAGCCGAAGGCAGAGGCTTAGCCCACTGAGCTACCCAAGTGCCCCTGGAAGATGGCTTCTAATACGTACATCTATATATTTCTATATCTATCTGTCTCCTTTAGAGCAAATGCTATTAGTGGATAAAATACTAAAAGCTCCAAGTTTTATATTAAAAATAAAATGATTTTTAGTAATTTTCTTTTTCCCAAGTTCTAGTGAAAGGTAATTAACATATAACATTGTATTAGTTTAAGGTGTAAAATGTATGATTTGACATATGTATATATTGTGAAATGGTTACTACGATGAGTCTGGTTAATATCCAGTACTTCATATACATAGAGTGATTTTTTTTCTAGGGATGAGAAGCCTTAAGAGCTACTGTCTCAGCAACTTTCAAATATACAATATAGTCCTGTTAACTATTTTGTACTTTTCATCAAGTTTGTACTTTGATCACCTTCAGCCATCTCCTGCTGACACTCCCTCTCCCTGCCTCTGACAACTACCTATCTCTTTGCTTTTATGAATTTGTTTGTTTGTTTTTTAGATCTCACGTAAGTGCATCATATAGTATTTGTCTTTCTCTGTCTGACTTATTTAACTTTGCATAATGCCCTCAGGGTCCATCCATGTTGTCCCACATGGCAGGATTTCCTTCTTCTTTTTAATGGTGAATAATATAATATATTATTATATAATGCGTTATATAATATATAACATCATTATTTATTCATTCATCTGTTGATGGACACTTAGGTTGTTTCCATGTCTTAGATGTTATAGATAATGCTGCAATGAACATGGGGACACAGATATCTCTTAAGATAGTTGGCTTCACTTCCTTCAGAAGTATAGCCAGAAGGAGATTTGCTGGATCATAAGGTGGTTCTAGTTTTCATCTTTTGAGGTGCCACCGTACTGTTTTCCAGAGTGGCTACACCAGTTTACATTCCCACCAACAGCATGCAAGGCTCCTTTTTCTCCACATCTTTACCCACATTCATTATCTTTTGTCTTTTTGATGATAACCACTTCTAACAGGTGTGAGGTGATGTCTCACTGTAGTTTTGATTTGCATTTCCTGATGATGAGTGATGCTGGGCAACGTTTCACGTACCTGTTGGCCGTTTGTATGTCTTCTTTGGAAAAAAAGTCTGTCCAGTTCCTCTGACCATTTTCAAGTCTGATGTGTTTTTTTTGTTGTGTTTTGTTTTGCTATTCAGTTTTATGAGTTCTTTCCATATTTTGTATATTAGCCCATTATCAGTTATGTTGTTTGCAAATATCTTCTCTCATTCTTTAGGTTGCCCTTTTGTTTTGTTGATGGTTTCCTTTGCTGTATAAAACCTTTTTTTAGTATGATGTAGTCCTATTTATCTATTGTTGCCTTTGTTGCCTTTGCTTTTGGTGTCAAATCCAAAAAATCATTGCCAAGACCGTTGACAAGGACCTCACTGCCTCTCTTTTCTTCTCGGATTTTTATGGTTTCTTATCTTCAAGTCTTTAATCCATCTTGAGTCGATTTTTGTGTATGGTGTAAGATCGTGGTCTGGTTGCTTTCTTTGTATGTAGCTATACAGCTTACCCAACACCATTTATTGAAGAGGCTATCCTTTCCCCATTGTATATCCTCTCCTTTTTCATAAATTAATTGATCATATATGTAAAGGTTTATGTCTGGGCTCTATTTTGTTCCACAGATCTATGTGTCCATTTTTATGCAAATACCATACTGTTTTGATTGCTATAGCTATGCAATATACTTTGAAATCTGAGGACACGATTCTTCCAGCTTTGTTCTTTTTTTTTTTTTTTTTAAAGATTTTATTTATTTATTTGACAGCAGAGATCACAAGTAGGCAGAAAGGCAGGCAGAGAGAGAGGGGGAAGCAGGCTCGCCGCTGAGCAGAGAGCCCGATGTGGGGCTCGATCCCAGGACGCTGAGATCAGGACCTGAGCTGAAGGCAGAGGCTTTAACCCACTGAGCCACCCAGGTGCCCCATTCCAGCTTTGTTCTACTTTGTTAAGATTACTTTAACTATTTAGGGTCTTTTTGCAGTTCCATACAAATTTTAGAATTTTTTTTTCCATTTTTGTGAAAATTACTCTTGGAATTTTGAAAGGGTTTATATTAAATCTGCAGATTGTGTATTAGTAATTTTAATAATACTAATTCTTCCAATTCATGAACGTGGAATATTTTTCCATTTATTTATGTCTTCTTCAATTTCTTTCATCAATATCTTTTTTTAAAACCAACTTTGTGATTTTTATTGATGAGCAACAACTTCCATACTCTTAGAGATCACTAAACTGTGTACAATTAGAGATGCAGCAATGTGGAGGATCAGACAGTAGAATTAAACAGAGCAACTTAGGGAAATATCAATCTTCATCATTTTGCCTATTTTTCATTATGTGTATGCAGAAGCATGAATGCAATTTGAAATCTTTTAATGGCAATAAAGTTTGCAATCACCTATCTATGTGGATCCTTCATCAGTACCTTAGGGTTTCCAGTGTACAAATCTTTCACCTCTGGTTAAATTAATTTCCAAGTATTTTTTTTTATATGTAGTTGTAAATGGGATCATTTTCTTAATTTCTCTTTCTGACAGTTTGTTGTTAGTGTATAAAAACACAACTGATTTGTATACATTAATTCTGCATCCCATGACTTTATTGAATTTTTTATGAGTTCTAAAGTTTTTGGTGGAGCCTTTAGAGTTTTCCATATATAATATATTATCCATATATAATCATCTGCAAATAAAGTTTTATTCTTCTTTCCTGCTTTGGATGCCTTCTATTTCTTTTTTCCTTTCCCTTCTCTCTCTCTCTCTTTCTTTCTTTCTTTCTTTCCTCCTCTCTTTCTCTTCTTTCTTTCTTTCTTTCTTTCTTTCTTTCTTTCTTTCTTTCTGTTTCTTTCTTGCTTATTGCTCTGTCTAGTACTATGGTGAGTGGAGATTTTTGTCTTGCTCCTGATCTTAAAGTAAAAACTTTCAGTTTTTCATTGTTGAGTGTGATGTCAGCTGTGGGCTTGTCAGACATGGTCTTTATTATGTAGAGATATGTTCCCTCTATCCCTGGTTTGTCAGAAGCTTTTATCACGAGAAGATGTTGAATTGTGTCAAATGCTTTTTCTGCATTCATCGAGATGATCTACAGTCATTTTCTTTGGCAGGATTATTGCAGTAGCAGATGATTCTTTTGTACCTGGGTTATTTTTCAATGACACTGTTACTGTTCCTGATGCCAGCCTTGAATGGATAGCACTGAGATCTTCGTTGAGTAGGGGTTTCCTGCTATGTCTTTCTAAGATCTTGTCCTTTAAACGTGTCCTCTTTCTCTGTTGGTTATGTGATTTTTGGCATCATGAAGAATCCTTTGACATAGTTTGAATGTTGGTTCAGCTACAGCTTTCCATGACTGAGTTTGTGACTATGGGCTCAAATCTTGCTTTCTCATTTCCTCACCAGTACCTGAGGGAAATTGGCACTTTCTCCCAGTTACTTCTCTGGACTCTGGGAAGAAGGTGAAAATCTTTGCACGAAGCGGGTATAAATTGAGTTGAAAAGGTAAAATAACTAATGAATGAAGTTTTTTTTTGACTCACTAAATTTTACCCCTGGAACTAATAAAAACATATTATTTAACTAGCATAAATATATAAATAAGATTCAGAAAAGATTTGAAAGCATAAGAATAGAAACAAAAACAGATGCATTCTTTTTGTAAGTTAGTAAAGTCATTAAAATAGGTCAGTGAAAGAAAAAATAAATAAAAAATAAAAAATCAACAACTTTTTCTTTTTCAGATCAATTCAAATTAGTTCACTTACCTTCATTCAGCAGTTTCAGGCAACAATTTTTTTTTTTTTAAGTCAGACCAAGCAAATTTCTGTTATACCAAGGTATTTGTCCTTTGTATCAGGGCGGACTTTGGGGCTAGAATAATTCAAGGAGTTGGCATTTAAAACAAGGTGTCCTAGCTGGGTGAGGTCAGCAAGGTTTCTGGGATGTTTGGGCTCTGAAGGACAACCTTGGACATTTAGGAATGTTTGTATTACTTCCTGTCATTTTTATAGGATCCAGAAGGCCCTTGGCAAAGAAGTTTCCCTACGTAGTGATAACGGCTTATATCCAAAACTCATGATTCCATGAAACCCTGGAATTGAGCATGTCTCCTGCCACCTGTGAAGAGTTCCACACGTTTACAGGGTCCCCACACCACCTTTCAGGCCCACATCATAGTTGTCTGATCCTACTTACAGTTTGCAAAAATTATGAAAAATATTTCCAAAATATCTTTATTCTTTCTTTTTAAGACTTTATTTATTTATTTGACAGAGATATAGGAGAGAGTACAAGTAGACAGAGTGGCAGACAGAGGGCGAGGGAGAAGCAGGCTCCCCATTGAGCAGGGAGCCCAATGCAGGGCTCCATCCCAAGACCCTGGGATCATGACCTTAACTGAAGGCAGATATTTACCTGACTGAGCCACCCAGGTGCCCCCAACATATCTTTATTCTTAATTAAAATTTCAGGAAGCCCAGAAACTCATGGATGGCACAAGTAAATTGAAATAGAAATACTCCACTGTCTCAACTTGTGAATGACAGCTCCTTCTCACGTTTCTTTTTCCTGAGGATGAAATGGGGGGAAAACACCCAGCATTTCCTCTCAGCCTATTTCCATTGAGTTTTTGCTTTACTCTTGGTGCTGGGGTATTTCTTCCCTGAAATTATCTTCAGCCTTCTCTTAGAGGCAAAGGCACACCATCGGTAAGTCACCAAAGCTTTATTTTTGCCCATTTTTCATTTACATTTCCAATAGTACTGTGTACTGTATCACCGAAAAGCTGTAATTTTTACTTTAAGCAAAGTAGACCTTTCAAGGTAAACCTTGAAATCTTTAATACATTTTTTGCTACAAGTCTGGACTCTGAACTGGCTATTGTGCATTTAGATTTGTTTGTATGTTATAAGCATCAATGTGCCTATTTTCACTACTTCTCTTTTGAGATTGGTTGATACGTTGAATTTTATGCTTTTGGTCTAAAAACGGCATGTAGTTTCCAGATTTCTTTTCCTTTTTGTGTCCATCTTGGCACTGGAGCTCATTTAGCTTTACTGTTGTAGTCTCATCTCCCTGTTAAGGCTTAGAGTCTCTCCCTCTTGCTTGAGGATGACACAGAGCCTTGGTCTAATCTCCCCTCCTGGCCAAGAGGCCAAAAACTAGGGATAAGTCACAGCATAACAGAGCCAGTGAAGTGCTGGTCTGAATATGGGAGCAATGTGATCATTCGTTGAAGAAGTTGTAGAACCTAGCCAACATGTGCTGGCAGAAGCCAAACAAGAATGGAAAGAACTGGATTTGCAGGTGCTGGATCAAGGGGAGTGGAACAGAAAATTGGA
Organism: Mellivora capensis; assembly: GCA_004024625.1. Lineage (NCBI taxonomy): Eukaryota > Metazoa > Chordata > Mammalia > Carnivora > Mustelidae > Mellivora > Mellivora capensis. The sequence goes on along the minus strand of PISX010026191.1, from coordinate 5,130 downwards.
TAAGGAAGATCTCATCAATTTGGGAACACTGTCCTGGGATACTGGGTCTAATAAGCTGGGAAATGATTTTTTTTTGGATCTGACATCAAAGGCATAGGCAACAAAAGTACAAATAGGCAGATGGGATGCCTCAAAAAAAAGCTTCTTCAAAGCAAAGGAAACAATTAACAAAATGAAAAATCCACCTACGGAATGGGAGAAAATATGGTTTCTGTATCTAATAAGGGGTTAATTTTCACAATATAAGGAACTCATGCAACCCAACAACAAGGAAACAGATCATCTGATTTGAAAATCAGTGCCCAGGTGGTTCCTAGCTGGCTCAGTCAGTTGAGCATCTGAGTCTTAGTTTCAGCTCAGGTCATGATCTCAGTGTGGTGAGATCAAACCTTGCATCAGGCTCTGGGCTTGGCACAGAGTCTGCTCAAGATTCTCTCTCCCTCTCCCTCTGTTCCTCTCCCTGCTTGTGCATGAGTGCTCTCTCTCTTTCTCAAATAAATAAATAAATAAATAAATAAATAAATATTTTAAGAAATGAGCAAAGGACCTGAATAGACATTTCTCGAAAGAAGATGTTCAAGTAGATAACAGGTACATGAAAAAGCATTCAGTTTCACTCATCATCTGGGAAATGCAACTTGAAATCACAGTGAGATACCATCTCACCTCTGTTAGAATGGCTAATTTCAGTAAGACAAAAGATAACAATTGTTGGGGAGGATGTGGAGAAAAGGGAACCTCGTGCAGTGTTTGTAGGAATGTAAATTGGTGCAGCCGTGATGGAAAACAGTACGGGGGCTCCTCAGGAAAAACAAACAAACAAACAAACAAACAACCCCCCCCCCCCCAAAAAAAGAAGTACCTTATGATCCAGCAATACCACTTCTGGTTATGTATCTGAAGGAAATGAAATGACTATCTTGAAGAGATATCTGCCCTCCCATGTTCATTTCAACAATACTTACAATAACTAAGATATGGAAACAACCCAGGGATGAGTTCAGAAAGTGAAGTGCATATAGGCAATGAAATTTATTTAACCATAAACAAAAAGGAAATCCCAGCATTTGCAACAATATAGGTGAACGTGGAAGACATTGTTTTAAGGAAAATAAGCTAGAGGCAGAAAGACAAATATTGCATGTTATCATTTACTTATAAATCTAAAATTTAGATTTTGAAATCTAAAATTGCCAATCTCATAGACACAGAGAGTGGAATAGTAGTTACCAGGGGCTGGGGGAGGGGCATATGAGGAGAAGTTGGTCAAAGGATACAAAATTTTGTTTATACAATATATATAAGTTCAAGAGATCTGACGGCCACAATGTAATGAGAGCTAACAATGTTGTATTGTGGACTTGAAATTTGCTAAAAAGGAAGATCTTAACCACACACACACAAAGACAAGTATGTGTGATGGTGGGTATGTTCATTAACTTGATTGTCCTAAACACTTCAGAGTTCAATATATAAAATTATTATATAGATGCAATATATAAAATTATTAAATAGATGCAATTTTAAATTGTTAATTAAAACAACAAAATAGGGGGAAAAGATATTAAGGATCCCACCTTGCCCTTTCTTAAATATCACTGCATTTGGGGGAAGCCAACTGCCTTGGCAGGAGGATACTTGAACTACCCTTTGGAGCGGTCCTACGTGACCAGGAGCCGAAGCCTCCTGCCAGCAGCCACATGAACTTTTCAGCCATGCATCTCAGAATTGGATCTTCCTGCCCCAGTCAAGCCTTCAGCTGAGTGCAGCCCCAGCCCACATCTTGTCTGCAACCTAAAGAGAAATCCTGGCCAGGTAAGTCACTCCCAGATTACTTCTCTGCAGAAACTCTGCAAGATAAGGAATGTTTATTGCTGTTTTAAGCTACTAAGTTTGGGGAGCAGTTTGTTACACAGTAATATATAGTTAATATAGGGAAATGCCCAAATATTTCAATGACTCTTTAGGTCTGAATTGCTATCCAGACACCTAGATCCTCATTGTGGGTCCTTTCTCTGTTAGAGCGGAGGCATATAGGAGTAAGATAATAAATGGAGTCTTGACCCACGTCTAGCACGTTGTGGGTCTGCCATATCCATGGACTCATGTGGTGGTGCTTCCAGTTTCCACATGTATAATTGGAATGGGTGTATGTGGTAACTACCACAACCACTACCTTGATTATTTGGCTTGTGGTGTAAGAGGTCTTGTAGCAGGGAAGGCCGAGACAGCTGTGCATCCCAAGAAGAACACAAGAGATTAGTTCCATCCTGAAGGACTTAAAGGATGCAGATACAATGGCCCCAGCATATCTCATTTCATTCATGAGCCTGGCCCCGGCAAGATCCTGGACCATGACAGTGGATCGCTGCAGACCCAGCCAGAAGTAGCACAAATCGGTGATACTATGTCTGGTCTGGTATTTTTTACTAAAGCAGATGAGCGTAGTCTTCAGTGTATGGTATGTGGCCCTTGGTCTGGTGAACGTATTCTTTTCCATCACTATGGGAAAGGACAAAAGAACCCCACAATTTTCATTCATTTAGAATAGATAATAGTATCTATTTATTGCTTTCCTTTGGGTTAACTGTCTCACTCTCTGTCATATATAGTCTGAACAGGACTCCCTGAAGAGGACTATAGCAATGCCTCATGCCGATCCAATAGAAGCAAGAAGCAGCAAGTGTAGTGGGAGCATTGACAAGTCACATGAGCTCCGGATCATGGAAAATAAACTCCAGTTTCAGAGAACTGCTACATCACTGTAGGAATCCAGTGGTCTGAGGACTGCAGCAATGAGCCCTCCATGATAAAGGACACATGACTGCCTCTCCCATCTCCCACCACAAAGAAGGAAACACAGTGTTTGTAGGTCCTATAATTCCTGGAGGTGGCATTTTCCATGCCTGGGAATATTCTTCCAACCCATAGACTGGGTTACACGAAAGGCTGCCAGCTGCCAGGCCCAGGGGAAGGATCTGGAGGAGATCCAGAATACAGTGCCAGTATGCGGGCTTGCTTGCGCCATTCGAGCCAGCAGATCCTAGGTTCCTAGAGACATCAGTGGTGGGAAAAGACCACCGTGAGCAGCTTACAGTAGGTCCCAGTGGGAGAATCCTAGAGTAGATTGGCCATGCCATTGCAGTGGGGAATTTCACATCCTTAAGAAAAGAGCTCATGGTGCATTGCTCCTGGACCCCAGTAGAGATAGAGCATCTGGACCTGGGACCCCCAAGGACCATGCCTCCGGGGCTGCTGATCACAGGCTGGATTCCGTTCGAGTCATTAGGTTAGAAGACCGCCTGTGATCAGCAGCCTCCACGGCTGGATAGACATGAGGTCTCCGGAAGCGACCGTGAGCAGGGGGAGGGGAGGGGCGCAAGCCCAACGCAAGCTACATAAGCACGCAGCTCAGATCCCCGTAATGTGAACGCAGCTCAGACCTCCGTGACCTGCACCGCAGTCTCCACCACCAACTCACTCCGGTGTCTACACTGGGAAGGGAGATCCCCTTAAGACATACTGATGTAGGAGGAAAAAGCACGAGCTTGGTTCTTGGATGGGGTGTGTGTGGGTACACGCCAGAAATAGACCGTGACTGCGCTCCCGCTGCCCACGGATTGGCCTTAAAGACCACAGTGAAGGGAATTCCTTCGAATGGGTGGGGCTTCCATGGTGCCCCTGGTTATCTCCCTGGTCTAGATGGAGGGCATCTACCATCCATCTCTCTCTCTACACGCACAGACCCCTGGGCAGTAACGCCTGACTGGGTCAGTCGATTGGAGGCTGGGCGGGGGGTGGGGGTGGGCGGAAAGGGGAGGGGTAGAAAAACTGGAAGGTCAGGGCTAAGGGTGGGCTGAGGCAGGGGCAGTGGATGGACCTAAGACAATGGGCACAAAGCCTAGAGGTATTTACAGTCAGGCCCATGATGACTAGCAAACTACCCCCTTGAAAGGAAGAGGCGTTAGACGACCCCATCTCTTCAACTGTATGTATTTATTTATTCATTTATAAATTCATTGTATTCTGATCTACCTCCCAGACACTTTCCATGGTAGCTTGACACAACAGTAACCAAGGTCATCACCGTTTTTGTGTCACCTTCACTTACGTCTGCCTTATTTTATCCTTGCACCTGTCCCGTGAGCTATTTCCTTTAGAGATGGAGAAAAACTGATGATCACAGGTGGTAAGTGCCCTGCTCGGGGTCACAGAGCCAGCTGGTGAGGAAGGTTCTGGCTTCCACAGTAGCATTCTGTCCGGATTTGCCCCGGGCCTCCGCTCCTTGCCCTGGAGCGAAAGCAGAGCCGAGTCAACCAGCAGGGGGCGCCTGCCTCTTCTTGGTCGCAGTCAGCCTGCGGGAATGTCCCCACAGGTGGCTGGGGACTGCCCTTCCTCTCCCCGCCTCCCCACCCCCTGGTCAACAGAGAGTTGTCCCACTGAGTGTGCTCCCTCTCCAGGTCCCGCTGCAGACCCGGTGATGCCACCGGCTTCTGCCCCGACCCCAGCAAGAAATGGAGAGGCCATAGCATCCATAAATGGGGGCCATACATTTTAAGCCTTTAGTGCTAATAATAGCCTTTCCCTTCCTGCCATAATGCACATGTGGAGCTTGGTATGGAGGTTTCTCTTTGTGGCATGAATATTGATTTTTTTTTCAAATATGTCTTTATGATGCATGTTTTCTCCAGCAGAACTCTTCACACACACACCGCCGCCCCAACTTTCTCATGTATTATGGTCTCCTCTTCTGCAGCGGGAGACCCCGTGAATTAAGAATTCATTCAACCACAACAAATTTGTATGGAGTTCTTCCTAAGTGCATACAAGCACTTTAGAAAAAGCCCAGCCCTGAGGGAGCCTCCATCCTATAGGAAGGAGGAAGGGAGAGAGCAAACAAAATAAACAAGGGAGACATAGGTTTTGTCACGTGGTGTTAAGGGCCATGGAGAAAAATCAAACGGAGAAGGGCAAATAGGGATTTGGGGGAAACTTGCATTGCAAACAAGGAGGTCAGACTTAGGTTTTCGAGCAGGTGACACTCCAGCAAAGACCCGCAGATGGTGAGAGCGCCGGCTCTGCAGGTGTTTGGAAGAAAGATATTCCAGGGAGCTGATGAGGGAAAGGGCG
>PISX010026190.1:0-24989 GCA_004024625.1 Mellivora capensis | reverse complement strand
AAGTGAAACCATATGATAATTGACTCTCTCTGCTTGACTTATTTCACTCAGCATAATCTCTTCCAGTCCCGTCCATGTTGCTACAAAAGTTGGGTATTCATCCTTTCTGATGGAGGCATAATACTCCATAGTGTATATGGACGACATCTTCCTTATCCATTCGTCCGTGGAAGGGCATCTTGGTTCTTTCCACAGTTTGACGACCGTGGCCATTGCTGTTATAAACATTGGGGTACAGATGGCCCTTCTTTTCACCACATCTGTATCTTTGGGGTAAATGCCCAGTAGCGCAATTGCAGGGTCATAGGGAAGCTCTATTTTTAACTTCTTGAGGAATCTCCATGCTGTTCTCCAGAGTGGCTGCACCAACTTGCATTCCCACCAACAGTGTTCATTTCTATTTTTAAATTTCTGTTGTTTAGCCCAAAAATATACTATTTGTAAAATATTTTGTGCTTGAAAATATGTATAATCTGCCACTTGTGGGTATGGTAATTACTTCAAATCTGTTACACCCATTTTTACTATCATCTATATTCTTACTGATTTTTTCCTATTTATTACTTATTAAAAAAAGGCTAAAATCTCCTATATTGTGTTTTTCTTTTTTCTTCTTTCAGTTCTGTCAAGTTTTGCTTTATATATGTTTTTTGTTTTTTGTTTTTTTCTTTTTTTTAGAGAGAGAGTACAAGCAGGGGGAGCAGGAGAGGGAGAAGCAGGATCTCCACTGAGCAGGGAGCCCGATGTGGGGCTCGATCCCAGGATCCTGGGATCATGACCTGAGCTGAAGGCAGACACTCAACTGGCTGAGCCACCCAGGTGCCCCTTTTGCTTTATATATGTTGAATCAACCTTTTTAATATACTGATTTTTATTATTTAAAAAATTATTATCTAACAAACATCATTACTGGGATCACTTATAGGTCTGTTTCTAATGTTTACTTTTATTGAATGATTGATGTTTCTATTCTATATTGTTGCTAGTCCAGAGAGAACATAGTAGGGAATCAAATGGCATGAAAAAAAATCAATTATAGCTTTAAAATATTTAAAAATCCAATGACCCTAAAGGAAGTAATTACTGACCCCCCAAGAAAAGAAAATCCAAACACTGATCTAACCAAATATTAAAGATTCATTTTTAGACAACTCTGCAATAAAAAGACCACTTCTAGGCCTATTAGAAAGTTATACTGTGTGACAGGAAAAAGTGTATGGGCCATCAGTAAAAAGTCTACACTGTGGGATAACATATTATGTTTTAGAAGTTCCAATGTCAACAGTATAACAAAATTAATTTGCCTGCAAAAGAAAAAAATAGGTTGGGTCTCAAAATTCTCAATAAAAGTATTCAATTTCTTAAGCATATCTGCAATTTCATTCAAGAAAACAAAGGACAAAGCAAGAATTGTACCTTATATTTAGCTAAACTAACCTTCAAGAAGCGCTATAGAAAGCAGTCTTGAACTTAATAGAATAAAGAGAATACTTTTCCTAATCCCCAATCAAGAACACTATGTAGGATGAACTTCAGTAAGTCAAAAGATGATGGCATAACCACGGCAAATGGAGGGAAAATATTCCATCCTTTTCATGAAGTAATTCTAGAATAATAGCAAAATCTGACAAAGACAAACACTGATAGAATCACTGTAGAAATTTCATAAAGCCCCAAAATTGTATGAGATGACCATTATTCCAGTTCCATTCTTCACCTGAAGGAACTAAAGCAAAATGTTAAGTAAAATTTCTTGTTCACATAGGTTTAAAGCAAAGAAGCAGGAATTCCAAGCCAGGAAGTATGACTACAGAAACAATCCTTTTAATGTTCTCTACATACTTTCAATTCAGATGGGTGAAATGAAGAACCTGGAATGTCCCTTACTGTCTAAGTGCCACAAATAACATAAGTTTATCCTCATTGTAAAGTTTCCTTGGTTCTTTTTGCATTGCTGGGTTGCTGTTCATTTCAGTAAGATCTCAGATACATTTTCTTTAATACATCTTTTACCTCTTGTCAGTTCACTTATTTTCCTTTCCCCTCCAAGGTTCAATAATTCTGATTTTTGAGCTATCAACAAAATTATTAAAAAGAACCACAGAGAACAAAAATATTGTCATTTATTCACTCAACAAGTATTTACTGACTATCTAGTCTGTGTGAGATTCTAGAATTGTTTCAATGGACCAAAAACACCAACATGTCTGTTCTCATAAAGCTTATATTCTAGAGGTAGAATATAAATGAGAAATATCAGGAGAACAAAATGAATGATATGGCAAAAAACATTAGGCAACATGAAAAGACCAATCTGTGTAAAGAGGATTAGGAACACAATGGGTGTGTCAACAGATACATGAAAAAATGTTCAACATCACTCGGCATCAGGGAAATACAAATGAAAACCACAAGAAGATACCACCTCACACCTAACACAGAAGGAGAATGGTTAAAATTAACCACTCAGGAAATGACAGATGTCGAGGATGCAAAAAAAAAAGAGGAACCCTTCTACCCTGGTAGGAATGCAAGCTGTTGCAGCCATTCTGGAAACCAGTGTGGAAATTCCTCAAAAGGCTGAAAATAGAGCTATCCTACAACTCACAAATTGCATGACTGGGTATGTGCCCAAAGGATACGAATGTAGTGAGTGATCTGAAGGGGCACCTGCACTCCAATGTTTATAGCAGCAGTGTCCAAAATAACCAAACTATGAAAGAGGCCAAGATTTCCTTTGATAGATGAATAAAGATGTAGTATATATACATATATACACAATGGAATACTATTCAGCCATCAAAAAATGAAATCTTGTCATTTGCAATGACATGGATGGAACTAGAGGCTGTTATATTAAGCAAAATAAGTCCTATCAGAGAAGAATAATTATCATATGCTCTCATTGATATGTGGAATTTAAGAAAACAGAGGATCATAGGGGAAGAGAGGAAAAAATAAAACAAGACAAAGAGTTTGTGAGACAAACCATGAGACTCTTAAAGCATAGGAAACAAAATGATGGTTGCTGAAGGGGAGGGGAGTGGAGGATGGGGTAACTGGGTGATGGACATTAAGGAGGGCATGTGGTGTAATAAACATGGGTATTATATAAGACTGATGAATCACTGACCTCTACCTCTGAAACCAATAACACATTATATGGTAAGTGAATTTAAATAAAAATATATTTTTAAAAAAGGAATATAAGGGATGAGTCAGAGTTGCAAAGTTAAAGAGGTGAGCAGAGATCTCATTCTGAAGGTAGTATTTGACGACTTGAAGGAGGTGAAAAGGGTGATTTAGACATATGGATAAAGTTTATTCTATGCAGAAAAAGGCAGCTGCAAAATGTCCCTCAGGTAGGAGCACACCCAGAAAATTCAGAGTGACATTCAGTATGAAAATCAAAGGAGAGAGTTGGAGGGTAATATTAAGAGGGAGGATAATCTTCACAGAGCTAATTAAGGACCAGTGCCCATTAGGCCTTCTAGGCTTTATAAGGATTTTGGCCTCCATTCTGAGACAAGTAGACATTAGATAGTTTTGAGTAGAGATATGAAATGATGTAATATTTTAATAAGATTACTCCAGCCACTGTATTGAAGATAAATTCTAGGAAGGCAAACACACAAGTAGGGAGACCATTTAGAAGGCTATTAGGATAAATCATTTCAAGGGTAATTTTGGCTTGACAGGGAAGTAGCATTAGAATCATTATTTCTTAGCCAATGCTTTCCATAGTATACAATATAGCTAATCTGTCATGCTCATAAATAATTTTAAAGTTGTTGATAAGTTGCTTTTTGCAATAATTGAATGGTGTTTTCTTTCAGAACTAAATTTTTCATTGATATATTATTTTTTATTTTTTGTACCTGAAGAGCATTTCTAATTTTCAGTTTTAAAGAGTTTATTTATAGGTGTTTATCCTAGCACATTTCCTGAGATTCTACTTTCTCTTATGCAGTATTTTTTCCTACTAGTTAATTTTATAAAGGAAAAACCCTTGATCTTTTATCAACTTTTCTTTTAGAAAGGGCATTCTAATTCTGATTGTCTTCTATCATTTTAAATACCATTAGTGATCCATACTAACACCTTAGTTAATACCATAAATATGGAACAGTAAACCTCTAATAGGGTATTTATCAGAGTAGCCCACCATCAAAGGATAAAACATTCCCATAGTAGCACAGTCTTGCTTTAAGTGGCTGATAGTTAATGAAAACATGTTTGTAAAATTGATTAAAATACTTATGTGTGAACATATATAAATATAGTACCTATTTGTATGTGTATGTAGCTTGAGTTATTTTCTGGAAGAAATTCTATTAAACATATTGCATGGAAAAATATAACATTTTCTCATTCAATCTTAAGAATATTAACAAATTTATACATCCACTGCTGTATTTTTGTGATTTAATGTTTGATATTGTTTAAATTGTTCTGACAGTCCCAAGTGATAAAATTTTCATGCTAATAATTCACCATATTTTGACTTCTCAATTTTTGAATGTTTCCACAAAGTTAAGGTTCTACTGATGTGCTTTATTATTATATTAGTAAATAACCTCAACCAAATGAATAATTGTGGAATCAGAAATGGCTGTGCAGCTCTACCACAATGTGACCTTTTGACAATAGCCTAATTTTAAGACTCATAAATGGTAATTCCCTATATGTGAATAGTTTTTAAAAATGTTTAAGATCTTTATGTAATTTTAAATATTATCCTGACAAGGTTTTCTTGGTTTTGTTTAGTTAAGTAACTGTTGTCCCTACTCTTTTCAGATTTCTTTAGTTTTTACCTCACATCATTTTTCCATTCCAGGACCCCCATCCAGGATAGCACATTATGTTTAGTTGTCATGTGTCCTTAGGCTCCTCCTGGTTATGACACTTCCTCACACTTTTGTTTTGGAGGATCTTGACAGCTTAAGAAAGAGAACTGACGAGATGTTTTATAGAATGTCCCTCAGTTGGAATTTGCCTGATGTTTTCCTCATGATTAAAGTAGGTTTATGGGGTTTTTTTTTTGAAGAAGAACATGAAGAAGTACAATTCTTATCACATTTTATCAAGGTTACACACTACCAACATAACTTACCACTGATGATGTTGACCTAGATTACCTGAGTTAATGTTTGCAAGGTTTCTATGATGTAAAATTACTATTTTCCCTATTTTATATTGCATTCTTTGGAAGGATGTCACTAGACACACAGTCCATACTCCAAGGATGGGGCGTTATGCTCTATCTTCTCGAATACAGAATATATATGTAAATTATTTGGAATTCTTCTGAACAGAACAATCTGTCTCTTCTCATTTATTTACTCAATTTCTATCAGAATGGATTCACACAACTTAAGGGTTTTTACTAATTATAAATAAGCTCCTATGGAAATGATTATTTTCTGGAGGAATTTAGTCTCAAAGTAGAAAAACTCACACTGATCCATAGATTCTATACTTGATAGTCTAGAGTAAATACAAATTGCTATCTCCAGGAACCACATAAATTAAGATTTCTCAGACTGACTTAGTCAATGGACCATTTGTCCACAGAACCAGAGATGGCCTCAGTTAAATCTTCTAACTATCATTCAGGAGCTCTTCAGCCTGAGTCTTGATGGATTTCACATTTAGAATTTTATTCCGTTTTTAATTCTCTATGACTCAAGGTTTTTAATTCTCTATGACTCAGGAGAAAATATTTTCCCCTGCTTACAGTCATTGACTACTTACTCTGATTTCTAGGGACTTCTAGGGTCAATGCTCTTTTTTCTTTTAAGCATCTCTGAATATGAATTCTAGTTGCTATGTCTGGATGGATTTTATTGCTATTTCTCAATAATCTCCTTTGCCACTTTGAAAGTTTCTGATTTGATGTTGGCCATTTTTATTCCCTAATTTTCTAACAGTAATTATGAGGTTTAAATTTTATCTCTCTGATCCCCTCCAGCAGCTGTTTCAAGATTGACCTTCTTTGACTTTTTTTATGCTTATGAGACCTTTGAATTTCTTTTCTAATTCTTTCTGAATATCATTGGACTTATGTGTTAGAAGTGAACTGCTTATTGTGATAGTCACCTTGATTTCTCCTTTGAACTTTCAAAACTCTATTTTTTCCAGTCTTTTCATTAATAAATTTAAGTGATTTTTATGCCTATTACCACATAACTAATACAAACATATTAATGTATTAACTTAGTACAAAAGAGGACTCTTCCTAATACACTGTTGTCTTCACCAAAATTATAAATCTTCCTTGGTCATATGGAATTTATTGCTTTGACAATCTATATAATCACAGCATAGTGTATGCTATTATATATAGCCATACCTCTAAAAGATGGAAAGGAAATATGTTAATCAAAATATATATATGTTATTTGTGTGTATTTATAGTAGGAAAAATCATTTTATGTGCATTTTAATATATAAAATATTTTAGAATACAACATTTCATAAAGAGATGTATGGTTTTCCACTTTGCCTACCAGATACACTCTCAGTGTATATTAGTAAACCAGAACAAGTTAACTTACAGAAATCATGAAATTATTGAGTGACAATAGAAATTCAAATCTATATATGCTCTTAAGGAATATATAAATATAATAACTAATATTTATTAACTCCTATGTCCAGTATGCCAACTTCCTTACATATATTCCTTCATTTTCTACCTTGAAGATATCTTAGATTTAAGGCCATTATGTCCATTACAGGTGAAACCCTTAGGTCTCAAAAATTAGGTTAAGCTGGGATTTAAACTCAGAGTTACTTGACTCCAGACTATGTGCTATCACCCTCCATGACCAGTAACTCCAGTCTAATACATTCTAGAATGCGGAAAATCCCAAATGGGAGTAGTTTTTTCCATGCAGTTCTGAGGCGGGGTTTCTCTACTCAGGCTTAATATTAAGTGTAATATAAACAAAGTACTTTGAAGAGGTTAAAAGATTAAGTCGTAACATAAGACTTGATGACAATGATCATTCATAATGATGCAAATTAGGTACCTTGGCTAATAGGGACAAAGTTGCAGACAGACTAAACTAAAATGAGAGGTCCGTCTTAAGAGACAGAAAATAGAACCCTGCAAAGAGTGTAAGCCCAAATACTACCAGATACTTAATTAGGTAAGAATGCTCTCCAAAGTTGACCCACTGACAGCCCCGGCCACAGACAGAGGGCAAATGCAAGGCAGGCTAAATATTTGTACATATTGAAGTATGGCCAAAATACATAACACTTTTATCTGAAAACATGCTATATGGACATTGTAGAAGATCACTGAATCACTATGGTGGATTCCAGCTCCTCCTTTGCTGTCCTTCATGTCCTATATTTGCATCCTGTTCTTCCATGCCTGAAAAGAGCTAAGCTGGATAGAATGAGCCTTCCTCTTCAAAATTAGGGCTAATGCTAAGGTTTAGATAGCACAAAAGAGACTCTGAGACCACACTCAATACTGGCTACGCAGTTAAAGTAATCAATGAAGCTAATAAGCTAATAAACCTAACATTAAATAGCCCTTAACTTTGGGCCCTAATTTTTTTAATGAATATAAATCAATAATACCCAAACTTCTTATTTACCCAAATTTGTGGTCAGAACTGAATTCTGCAGGTAAACCACTGAAATATAATTATTAAAAATCATTCTTACATCCATTAAAACTATTATGAACAAGGAAGCTCATAATCAATTCATTTCACATTTTGGTTGTGGGAGCTCAATTCATTCTTGTCTTGCTTAAAGAAAATAATTATTTCCAAAGATTTTTTACATGTACTAAATTTAGGTTCCCATTAGTACTCAGTATTCTAGATGAATTTAACTTGGCTTGGGTTATATGGATAGTGAAATGGAAGATACCTTAGAAGTTAGACTATCAGGGAGAGACTAAATTCTCAACAAAGATGACTTTACCAATGACAGTAAGTAGGGAGGTTGGGAGTGGTTGTGTTGGGTATCTAAGAATTTTTCTATTTGATAGTCATACAGAACCAAAAACTTATATAACCATTTATTATAGTGCCTTTTTCTAACATACTGCAGTTGAAACTTTGAGCCCAGGGATCATCTTGTAAGTATATAGGAAGTTTATCATTCTGAGGAAATAAATGTATCTTGACTCTCCCTGGACTTGCTGTTTTCCTAGTATATAGGAAACACAGAGAAGTTATGGTTCTATGGGTCAAAAATGATGGAGAGATAAGGGGATGCATTTTGCCATCTATGAAGAACAAATGTACCCTGCTAAATATCTTCACATAAAGGATATTTTTTAAAAAATCCATAAAAAGTCTAGCACAATGCTGCATGCAACATGTCAAACATTTTATTATGCACTTGAGGTGGTATTTTCTTGGGATATAAAAAGTATTGCTCTTGACCAAGTAACTTTTAGAAGGAATTTAGGATGTTAAATTGCAAAGGTAAATGTGTTTTTTTACTTGAGAAAATATTGACCAGTTATCTATGGCCTGCTTCCACAATATGTCCCTTTTGCTGTTATCATTTTCTTTGCTGAATCATTATTTTATAATATTTATATAGTTTCAAATTATTTTCTTTTTCAAGCAGTTTATAGACTATAAGTACTTTGTCAAAAGAACATTGAGGGGCATAATAAAATAAAATATACATATAAAAAGCTAAATAAAATATATAAAAATGCAAAGGCACACACAAACATTTTTATTGAGAACTGTGTGTCAGGCATTACTATTATCATATAAATATATATATGTATATGTATACATACATATATATATATACATAAAATATATACTTGTATTTCTGTCTCTATATTAGAATTATTTTATGTTAATTAATTTGAGAGAGAGAGCACATGTGCATGAGCACACAAACCAGGAGGGAGGGACAAAAGGAGAAAGAATCTCAAGCAGACTCCCCCTGGAGGCAGGGCTTGATCCCAGGACCCTGAAATCAAGAGTTGGAAGCTTAACCAACTGAACCACCCAGGCACTCTGATGTTCTCTTATTTCTCAACAAGGCTGTCAGATATATGACATTATCTCTAAATTCAGGTAAATTAAGGAACTTGTTTAAAGTCTCAAAGATAGTAATTTTTATTGGGGAAAGACCTATAACCCAGATGTCTCTGGTTCCAAAGCTCATAATGTCTCCACTTTATCATCTTCTATCTGGAAATTTAAATAGCAAAAGTAAGGCTCCAAGTACATAATATGGAAACATTCAAGTCTTTGTATTTACTCCTGGATTATTTCATGCTGCCCCAAACCACACATATCCTACTTTTGGCTTCTTATTTCCCCAAATACCCTCACTTATTACCAACAGAATCATCTTAAATACAACTTAATCTTATAAAAGCACTTAAACACAAAATTAGGTCTCCAACCTTTGTGCCTCTCTTATTCTACTTCCCACAGCACAAATCCCTCCACTGGATTTTAAAGCATGCACACCATCTGGCCACACTGTACTTCCTTACTAAGCTTCATTTTCTCTCCTGAGTGTGGATTTTATTCAAATCTTTCCTAACTCATGTTTTGTCCTTTTATTCTTGTTTTATTTCCTATATTCCCCTAGATGAGCTTTAATCTCTCATGCATCTTTTGATTATATTCATGATTTAGACATACTTCAAGCTCCACTTTCTCCAACCCATATAGATTTCTTTCTTAGTTCTGCCCTAACTTCATGGTCTACATCACTCAGCTACCTAAAGATTCTTAGAAGTACTCTTGGCAATTAACAAGCTCCATCTTCTTGGAGCAACACTTGACCTTTTCTATAGCTGATTTCCTGGGTCATTCTCAGTATCTATTTCTCTTCAGCATAAGCTCCAGAAACTGGTCATTTTTTTTCTTTACTTGTTAATTTCTCTGTTACTTCATCTTTTATTTTGCCTGAGATGTACAACAGTCTTTCCCAACCCACAATCATTCATATAACTCAAATGCTCATGAAGCAACTAAGATATATGCTTGGGTTAAATTTAAAGAGTATATATATATATATATATATATATATAAATAAAATCTTTAAAATATATATATATATATATATATTTTAAAGATTTTATTTATTTATTTGACAGACAGAGATCACAAGTAGGCAGAGAGGCAGCCAGAGAGAGAGGAGGAAGCAGACTCCCTACCAAAGCAGAGAGCCCGATGCGGGACTCGATCCCAGGATCCTGGGATCATGACCTGAGCCGAAGGCAGAGGCTTTAGCCCACTGAGCCACCCAGGTGCCCAAGAGTTTATATTTTTATAGGAAAACATATAAGAAAAAAAATAAAGAAAACATGTTGTAGACTCCTGACACATAAAAGACTTACTATGAGACCTAATAACAATCCTAACATTTGCAATACATTGAGACATATAAATGTTAATCCCTAAATTTTCCCCAAGTGCTACAGAATGACTCAGTATTTTGTCTTTGTAAACCCTCCCCAAGTGATGGTCCAGGTGCTGTAGAGAATAAATGGTGGACCCCGCCATGTTTTAGACCTAACCCATTTAAATTCAATATTTAAAATTGTGTCTAAATAGAAGACATCGTTTTCTTAGATCATGATTAACTTTAATAGCTAGTATTCTTTTAAGAATCCCTCCCACCCAAGAAACTGACATTTGTACACACTGACATTTATCGTTTCATTAATGATAAGAAAAAAATGGTAAATGTACACAATGGCTGCCTTAAGGACCATGCTTAGCAACAGGTCATTCAAAAACAATGAACAACAAACATGATTGTGAAAAAATTCCATCCTATATGTGGTTAGCAGAACCACTACTTTGATTTTCTGTCTCTAACTTAAAATAAAATAAAGCCAAATCCATTATCTTCTAAAATAATACAAGCTGTAGCATATCAAACCATGGAGTCTTAAAATGTTTACATATTATACTTCTGTATAATATGTAAATTATATACATATTATACTTCTATATAATTATATTTCTGTATCTACTTTTTTCTATAGAAAAAAATTGATCATAAAGTCTTTTATGTTCTTCTTAATCTGTATCTAAAATGTCCTTTTTATCCACAGAGAAACCACTTGGTATAGGTCCTATCACTTATATCCTAACCACCACAGTGATTTCTTCATTCAACCAAATCCATCCTGCATTTTGCAGCCAGATTAAAGCATATTTTGCTATATGAGTTCCCTCATGTCTTTCTCCTATACTCCCCTCTCCCTCATCAATACAACCTGATGATTTGACATGAAAGGTTGTGCTTTTTCACTCAATAATCAAGATCACTTTGAACTTTTCCTTAATTTTCTGAATTTTACTTTGTTTCCTAATCTGAACTCTCCAATCATTGTACACATAGTACTTATTTTTTGTTTTTGTATATGCCAAATTCATTTTACCTCTTAGCACTTGCTTGCAACACAGATAGCCTGGCAATGTAATTCCTCTGCTCTCCACTTGCATGTATCTCAACTCAACTCCTTAGAATTTATTTCACTGTCATGGCCACTGTCACCATCACCCTGCCCCCACTACCCTCACACCCTCAATGGCTCTCTCCCTCTGCTTTCTTTTCTCTTGCCTATAACTTGAATTTCACATAAATATTTAGTTGTAATTGTATGAATCTGTGGGTAATCACCTTAAGGAACTGTAGGTTTAAGAAGGAACAGCATCTTTATTTTGTACTATCACTGATTTCTAAGTCTAATACATCCATAATTGATATTCTGACTATATATCAAATTTTAAAAAACTATTATTTTTAAAAAGTTCATCTTCAATTACTGACCATGGCAAAAATGTTGGCAAATACACCAAGTATCTTAACTCTTCTAGGATTTTCCATATTTCCTATATAACAATGTTGTGAAAGGAGCTATATGTATGTTTCAATCAAATATCAGCATTCAGCTGATGGGAGCTGTCAATCATTACTCCAAAATGGCCAATAATTAGTAACTCACAAAATTATACTACTCTAAAAACTTTTGTATTATAGTAGTTATATGTGACATTTTAAGGTAACTCATTAAAATTACCCATGACAAGAATTTTTTATAACATCAAGTGAAAAAGTATAACTGAATTATGGATATGTATACTTGTACTACAAAAGGTTGCCATATATTATATATTTTGAAATAATGATGACTAGAAAAAATTTACCTATGTACCTACTCCCATGGAATTTTTAAGATATGAATCAGGCTGGAAAATAATGAGAACAGTATAGCTTTTATTCATTATTCTGAATGAGAGGCCAGGTGAGAATATCAGACTTTTTCAATTTATTCCTGAGGATCTAAATGTGTACATGAAAAAAATCACTAAGAATGAAGATTGGTAAAGGAAGACTTTGAAAAGCTTCTTGGTGTGCACACTATATTCTTTTTCTAACCACATGAGCAGAGGTGACTTGACCTAGCTTTTCTAGACAGGTCTGCCTCAGACACCCATTGGCAGCCAGCCCTTTTATCAATGATCACTTCTGTGAATTCTTTCAAGTTTTTAACACAATGCCTTAGTGATGCCACACAACTGTCTCCTCGAACTGTGTGAAAAGCAATAATCATACAATATTCATGGAGATTCCAACAATGAGATCTGTGTTGGAAATAAGGGATAATGTTCCATAGATGCAGTATATCTATTTTATGTCCATTGGTGCCAGGTTCCTAAAGCCTACTTATAAATGCTTTTCTTTGTCACTGTCCTGATGCTCAACATACCTATTTCCAAAAAGCAGAAATAGAACAGTGAGTGTACTGTGCAGTGGTCTGAGCTGTTTTTAGAATGGATAGTATTTTACTAATAAATAACTCCCACCCTGCTGCCTAAACACAAAGCCTTCAAGGGCACCACCATGTAATTGGATGCCATCCACTGTAAGTATTCTCCAGCCACCTGAATCTTATTGCTGTTATTGTTCAAAGGAAAATGGTTTTAAAATGTTAGAACATTCATTTAGGTCACAATTAAACGTTCAGCAGCAATAGTCCAGAGGGTAAACGGTGGTTTAGGGTATATAGAATCACATTTTCAGTGTCTAAAATTTGAAGAATTTTATCATTTGGAATTGAGGTTTTTATTTTTATTTTCCAATGCTTTTGCAGGAAAAAGGAAGTTATTTTGGTAGTGGTTTTGCACATTATTTGTTCTGCTGATATGAGAGTAGATACTGAGAACTGAATTATTTTTAACAGGTAAGAAGCTGAATTTTGAGATTTGTCAAAGATAATGAGGGCTTACTAAAGACAATAATGTCCATATAAAGAAAGACTCCAATTTTTCTGTGCTATCAGAGCAATAGGGAAAATGTGTATGAGATCTCAGTAGTAAAATCACCTTGTCTGACTTTAAGGATTCATTAAGCTTCATAAAATGAATCCTTTGAATACTGTTTTTCATAATAAGAAATGTGATTTTGAATATATAAATCACTTGTTTGGGGTAAATTACCATTTAGTTTTCCAAAAAACAGTTGTCATTCATTCCTTTTTTTTTCCCTATGATCTCTAACATGTTGTAATTGCATGACATGTGGGCTTCCCTCAACAGTAATGGATGGCTTTAGAGCCATGTGTCATGAAATGTGCTCTACACCAGATGACTTCATCAGCACAATCTTGATATCTTAAGGAGAATTCATGCTGTCCAAATATATGTGAAAATAAATAGGCCAAGTAAATGACACTCATTAATATCTGGCCTCAGGAAGCCTGGGTCTGAATCCAGCATTGCAGCTTTCTAACGCTGTGTTTGGGCCAGTCACATGGCCTCTCAGAGTTTTAGCTTTATCGGTTACATGGTTGTTGCAAATGATTAAATAAGATTATGCCTGGATAATTATAAATTATATAAAGTGAGTTGTACTTTTTGTAGGTAAATTGACTAAAGTGTATGCAGTATTGTATCCATCTCTCAGAACATGTGATTATTTTCATTTGGTTATTTCCATTATTGTTTATTTCATGAAGAGATCTCCAATTTTGTTTATTATGGTATCCATGATGATCATGTACTCAATAAGTATTTATTGAATAAATGAGTAAATAAACTAAAAATATACTCCAAGCATAAAATCACTCTAATGAAATGTCTATTAAGCAAGGGACAATATGGAGTCCTGATACATGGAGATAAACTATCAGATAGAGACTTCTCCTTAAGTACAATTATTCTTCATTAAGGGAAAAAAATACATTGGTCCCCGAATGAATAAAAGGGAGGTAGCTACTAAGGCACATTTGCTTTATAATTTAACAGAGAAATAGAGACTGAAAAGATGCAGACTTCCTGTCCTATGTCCCTCAAGCCTTCATAATGCAACTAATTAAGCTCCATCAAAAGGTTTATCCCCTTATTAGTGTGTGAGACCAGGTTTAAACTTAGGCAAATGCCATCTGACCAGCCCTACCTAGATTGCCTTATAAACTTGAAATCACTCCTGATTTGACCATAACACCTCCTTTAAAAAAAAAAATCCCATTTACAGATTTGACTATTGGAGGATTAATAATAAAGATGATAGGTGCAAGAGGACAAATATATCAAGAAGGTGGTCTCATGATTGTAAGAAGATAACTTTATTATAAGGAAAATGGGTCAGTAAGGTCCAAACAGGACGTTTTTTCAAAGACTATACACAGTGCATAAAATCAAAGAGGGGTGCGTATGTTTTCCTTAACACTCTCTTGTGATCTGCATTCCATTTCCCATCTTGAGACTTGATTCTTATTTGAGAAATTGCATCAAGATGTTACTAAAAATCATATAGAGGTATAAGCTGCCAACAGCCTGCTCTTTGGACATGCACTACCTGTGTTATCTTTATTCTGAGATCACGTTTCATTTCCTCCGCTCTTTACGGACGTATAACAGGGTTTTATTAGTTTCAGGTGTACAACATAATGGTTGGACAATTCTATACATTACTTGTTGCTCACAACAGTAAGTGCTGTCATCATCTGTCAAACATTATTACAATATTAATGATTATATTCCTATGCTGTACTTTTAATGTCCATAACTTATTTTATGACTGGAAGTCTTTATCTCTTAGTCCCTTTTATTTCACCCATCTCTCCATACTACCCAAAGCAATCTACAGATATAATGCAATTCTATCCAAAAATCTAAAGCATGTTTCACAGAAGTATAATAAATAACAGTAAAATTTGTATGGAATCAGAAAAGACCCAAATAGCCAAAGTAATCGTCAGGAAAAAGAACAAAGCTGGAGATACCACAATTCCATATTTAAAGACTCATTACAAACCTGTAGTAATCAAAACATGTGTGGTACTGGCACAAAAACAGACCCTTAGATCAATGGAACAGAAGAGAGCCCAGAAATACAGCCACACGTCTATGGTCAATTGATTTACAAGAAATGAGCCAAGAATATCGAATAGGGGAAGAGACCCCCAATGAATGGTGCTGAGAAAACTGGACAGCTACATGCCAAAAAATGAAATCGGACCATTTTTTTTTACACCATACGTAAAATAAGTTCAAAATGGATTAAAGTCCTAAATGCGTGATCTGAAATCATAAAAGTACTATAAGAGAACATACACGGTAATTTCTGACATTGGCCATAGCAACATTTTTCTAGATAGGTCACTTCAGACAAGAGAAGCCAGAAAAAGAACCAAACTATTGGAACTACACCAAAATAAACAGCTTTTGCACAGTGAAGAAAACCATCAACAAAATGAAATGGCAACCCTTGAATGGAAGAAGATACTCTCAAAAGGGGTTAATAACCAAAATATATATAAATAAAGCTTATACACTGGGTGTGGTGCATGAACAATGAATTTTGGAACACTGAAAAAAAATTAAATTAATTTAAAAAAAAAAAAAGCTTATACAACTCAACTCCCCCCAAACAAATAATCTGATTAAATGGGCAGAGAACCTGAATAGACACTTTTCTAAAAAGATATAAAGGTGGCCAACAGACACATGAGAAGATACTCTATCATTCATCCAGGAAATGCAAATCAAAACCACAATAAGTTATCACCACACTTGTTAGCTAAAAATTCTGTGGTCTTAACTGATCCTTTCTCCCAGAAGATAAGTTCGCATCTAACTTTGGATATGTAATCTGGAGTATCTCCTCCCAGGACAATGACATTAGCATCACTCCTGTAGTGATGCTCACACCTCTGAGAGATCTTATTAGAGTATTTGATATTGCATCCATAATCCAGAGTAAGCACATTAGGAGAAAAATATATTCTAAAGGGTTTAAAAATAAAGACGAAGGTATAAGATAGGGTTCAGTAAAAGGTTTTAGAATGTGACCACTAATTGGACATGGGAGCTGAAGTACCTAAAAGTATCACATCTGATGTTAGGAATCAGCATTCAATAATTTGAAAGTACTATTAGAAGAAAAACAGAAAACCCACTTTGTCTCCAATTAGCAAATGTGATTTGCATACATTTTTCATAGAAATGATAACCATAGTTTACCTACTGTGTTCGAAGCACTGTAGAAATGAAGAGAGTCAAATATAGACTACTCTGCCTTTGAGGGGAGCTTCCCTGTTGCTGCAAAGCTTTCCATGGAAAGAAGTGATCTTCACTTTGTTTCCCAGGACAGTTCAGTATGGAAATGATCATTTTTCTTTCCTCTCCATCCTCTAGCTTGCTCCTCACTGTAAGACAAACCATAATTTTCTCAGTGGAGAAATGGATGACAGCCAGACATCTACTAGACCATGTTAACCAATAAAAGACATTCTACACACATACAACTTCAACATCCAAAACACACACAACAACAGGAACTCTGCTAATCTCTGTTCTAGTTAGGACTGACTTAACCAATAGGCACTGTAGAAGCATTGTGTAGGGTATACAATTCTTCTAGAGGCCCACAAGTATATTTTCAGTACTTTTTTTTTTTAAAAGATTTCACTCATTTATTTGACAGTCAGAGATCACAAGTAGGCAGAGAGGCAGGCAGAGAGAGAGAGAGGCAGAAGCAGGCTCCCCGCTGAGCAGAGAGCTCGATGCAGGGATTGATCCCAGGACTCGGGGATCATGACCTGAGCCGAAGGCAGAGGCTTTAACCCACTGAGTCACCCAGGCGCCCCTATTTTCAGTACTTTTAAAATCAGAATAAAATTTTAAGAAAATGTTTTAATCTACAACATAGTGTATTGATATTTTTATCAGTGCAGTCGAGCCCAGCATGGGGCTCTCTGCTCAGCGGGGAGCCTGCTTCCTCCTCTCTCTCTGCCTGCCTCTCTGCCTACTTGTGATCTCTCTCTCTGTCAAATAAATAAATAAAATCTTAAAAAAAAAAAAAACACCCCACCCATTGCAGACCTCAACCCACAGCTTTTATAGAGTGAGGGGGCTGGTGGTGTGGTCACAAGGTAGTTAACTAAAGTAAAGCCATCTGTGCACCAGCTCTCCTCTAGTTATCTCAACTGGAGCCTTCGATGCACCAGTCTTCTCTACTAGTTATCTAAAGCGGTGTCACCTATGCACCAATGGGGAGAATAAAATGGGAGCCTGTGTCGTCAGCACTCTTGCATTCCAACCACAACATCTTTATGACCTGAACAATCTTTGCACAGCATTCTTCTGTGATGACTCTAGAAGCAGCTATTGGGACGTGACATACATCCTTATGCCACAGCAATCAAATATTGATAGGAGATATGCCAGTGACCCGGTAAAGGGGTCCTTTCCTCAGACCTAACGGTCTTGCAGGTGGGCTCTCACAATCAGGCCTAGAGTGTGCAAGCCATCAAATAGAAAATTAGATATGCAAGTAAACCACAACGATTCAGGATCTGGCCTACTTTTATAGGTAAACAATAAACATTCAAGGGAAACCAGAACTAGAATCTAACATCCATAAAGGTATGTTCCTGATAAATAACTGATTACTGATTCAGTTACTGATTCCTAAAATCTATCCTAAATCAGTTACTGATTCCTAAAACTATTCCTAAATAGTTACTGATTCCTAAAATCATCCTACTACTAGCAAAGGTAAATAAATTAAGACTAAGTTGCATATATTCAGTTTTAAAAAACTTGGCCTCATTATTTACCTAAGTACATCAAGAATAGTGAATGGCCATTTAGGTTCTTTTAAATTTACTTTGATGTTGTGGGGGGTTTTGTTTTGCTTTGTTTTGTTTTTTGTTATTTTTGTTTTGTTTTATTTTTTTTCTCCCAGATTTTATTTTTAAGAAATCTCCATAACCAACTTGCGGCTTGAACTCACAATCCTGAGATCAAGAGTTGCACGCTCTACTGACTGAGTCAGTCAGGCACCCCAAGATTTGTGCATTTTTATTGTATCTAAATTATACTTCAATAAACATGACTTTAGAAGAAAAAAGCAGGATATTAGTATTAACCATTTATCATCACATCCTTCCAGGCATTTGTGGGAACAATGCCTCAGATCATCAGTTGAGCCTGTTTTATTGATAAAGAAGCTGAGGCCAGAAGTGGTCCAATGATTTTCTAAACCAATAAAGCAGGAACAACACAGCTGGAACCAGGGCCTCTTTGGGGCTCCTTCCCCACAAGTCAGAACCCTCCAGGTAATGGTCAGCTTTGGTGACCTAGGCCTTCTCCATGTTGACGAACCCAAAGACACAGACCCTATGTAACCCGGAGGACTCTCGTAGGGGGGTATCAGTCAGACACAAACCCAGGATTGCAGGTCAACCCAAGGAAGAGCCTGGGTGAGTTGTCTGGTGCGCTTCTCTTAAGGAATTTTAGATTGAACCTTCAATAGCCTTTCAAGGCTAAGCGCCAAGCCAAATACCTGCCATCAGACTCACAAGCAATACCTACCTATTTGGGTTACTTCCTCTTTTTCTGAGGTCCTCAAACTATCCTGAGGCTGCTTAAATCATCAAACTACCTGAGCCTGCTTAAAGCAGTCTGGACATATCAGCCTATGCGTGTCTTTCTCAAATAGGACATTCCACTCAAAGCCTTGGTAATATAACTGATATTTCCAATGGTGTCATGTAATGAGGAGAACAGATTTTTATTGAACTTATGCAAATGACTATAATTGATTTCACATTGTGTCATTGCCACAAGCCCCAGTCAAAACCTTTCTGGATATCGGTTTACATCTACTCTAATTCACAACTCCCATCTGGCATTAATATCTATGCCTCAGAGCCTGTACTTGTTTTACTATCATTTCTCTAAGAAAGCCTCTTATTGATTAGCACCCCAACCCCATTGGATTCCCTTAACCAAAGCATATAAAGGCCTCAATAGCTTTCACTCAATGGGAAATAAAAGGTCTTTAGTAACTCAACAAACTAGCAAAACCCTGTAATTCCTTTACTGTTTTAGGACTGAGGAAGGCTGTATTTTATTAGTGACTGCCTCTGGCATCACCTGTGTCTTACCCAACCAGAAGACACCCAGGAATTTTACTCATGGACCTGGTCCTTTGATCTTGCCCATATTTCCCTCCCATTCTGGGGACTCTTAGTATGCCTGTAATGACTCAGCTGCTTGAGACAGGGAGGATAAATCACCAGTTACACTACCTGAATTCACTAGAAAATAGTGGAGATGACACCGGCTGATCTGTAGGTAGAGACTAGGCTATTTGACCTTGATACTTTGTCCCCCATAACCATCAATAGCCTTACTCTCTCCCCAAAATTTTGAGGGGTTTCCATAGATGTATGCATTCTACTAAAACTAACAGAGTCTGTTAGTACAAAACCAAGAAACTAATTCAACATGATGTCTCTGATCGCCCCCCTACTGCACACACTAGAGGGCAATGTTGTCTTAACCTCTAACTCTCCATGGGTACGAGGTAGTCACCGTCAAATTTCCTCCATTAGCGGAGGTGCACTTGGCAACACACCTGGCTTTTTTGAGCCGTCCTTCAAGGGAGTAAACTGGTTTCCCTTAGGCAACACCTTCCATTGGCTTACCAAGACTGAATTTGGTTGTTTCTCTTTTCTCTCAAGGTCTCAGATAATATTAAATCTTGCCACAACTGTTTTGAGAGACTGTAATGGGCCCTCTTTCCACCGTTTTATCATTGGCAAGTCCTTTGTTTTTTTGTGTGTTTTCAACCTATTTCCGCTATGACAGGTCCTTTTGGTTTCACTTGTTAGCCAGCACAGAAGCTACTCTAGCAATGTCTTGACACTGAAGTCTCTGGGCTGACTCTAAGAGGTCTTCCATACCAGATGAAAGCCATTCTTCACCAGGGCCTCTGAAATGCTGAACATAAATACCAGGTTTCATTCCTAGTTCATGAATAATTTCTTACAGTTCTTCTATAGTGGTCTAATGTAAGAGAGGAAAGGGAACATCCCCTTCCTGAGGCCAAGTTATCTCAATGCTAGCATTTATTCAATCAAATCAGTTAAGTTCCTGCGATTATCACCCATGCTTGTGGTATGTAGTCTTTGTCGCAAGGCAGGTTGATCAGTGACTGAGGCCATTTTTGACATCTCAGACCCATTTAACATAATGTTATGTCCCCCCAGTATCCCATAGTCCTAACACCCAAACTGCCACCCTCACCTTAAAGTAGCTCCTTAGCTCTACCAATTCCACAGAGACTGGAATTACAAACACCAAAAAGTTCATTTTTGGTAATATGCTGACTAAGCCAATTGTTGGCATGTGGAGGAGGGTCATGATGTATCCTCTAAACTGAGAAGGCACTTTAATACCAAAAGCAAAGCAAGCCATTCCATAGTGTTTACACAGTTTTCACTTACAGGAAAATTCAAGTGCACCATGAATCCGGGAGGTGTATAGCCATTCTCAATGTTCATTCCCAGCTGCCCTGGCCAAATCCAGATCTTAACCCACAGCTTTTATAAAGTGAGAGACATTGGTGGTGAGGTCACAGGGTAGTTACCTAAAATGGTGCCAACTGTGTGGCGAAGGTGAGGACAAGATGGAAGGCTGAATATAGTCAGTGTCATCAGCATTCTTAAATCTCCAAACTTTCCTAATTACCATGATTTGTAACAGTAAATTCCTGCACCAATGTAGCCACTGATTAAGTACAGTAATGTGACATTTGAAGTATAATAGCGTCTTCATTTCTGGCCAGATCAGGAATTTATATTTAGTATAGTCTAGATCTAATTCTGCTATCTTCTAGAAACCATGATAAACCAGGCTAAGTCCATGATTAAACACTCCTTTCTCACATATCATATATGTGGTATGTTACACCTCACATATGTGTACAAATATAACATGTCTGTGATAAAGAGAAATAGAGACCTACAGGTTAGCCACAAAGACAAATAGAA
Source organism: Mellivora capensis (assembly GCA_004024625.1). Lineage (NCBI taxonomy): Eukaryota > Metazoa > Chordata > Mammalia > Carnivora > Mustelidae > Mellivora > Mellivora capensis. The sequence continues at coordinate 3,676 of PISX010026190.1, read as the reverse complement.
TATTTCTCTCATAATAGATAAGAAAGTGGTAAGTGGTCAGCAAGGTAATTAAGAGAAGCAAAGCCCTCTTAAAAATATTGAGAATATGAAGTCTGAATGCATACAGAATTTTTAAAATAATGCTATGATTAGTAATAATAGTCCCATAAAAAATAACATTCTTGCACAGACTTGTAACAAGAAGTCAGAACCTAAGAAAATACAGAGCAAGTGTGGACTGAATGGCACAAGGAGAGAAATCTAGATCAGAGAGATAGTACACTTAACTATATCTGGTTAAATGCCTAGAAATAAAAAATTAGAAATTAATGTAAAAACATCTGAGGAATACTTAAAATATGTGATATCATTTTTATGCTTATCTTATATTAGAAGGCTCATAATTTTATGTTAATTATTGTGATGTCCTTGTAAAGTCCCAAATTTAAAAAATTTTAGAAACTTAATTTGATTTGCAGAATGTTGCCACTCACACAAAAAAATACAATAGTTTAAAATAGGAAAGAAACGCATTCCCTTGTGATTAGTTCCTTCAGTTCCCGATTAGAAAATGTATGACATGGGCTATTTCTTTTTATTTTGACATGGGCTTTTTTTAATGGCCATTGCCCACACACATGTATACACGTATGCCCACGCACACACAAACGTGTTTCATATGTATTTTAGTCAAAGAACATGTCTATCCCAGGTTTCTAAAGAAATCCATTTATTTGGGGGCAGATTCGCATGACTGGATGAGTTTGATGTCTTTTTATTTTATCCCTCTTAACATTTGTTGGTACTATCTCGTCATTTTATATTCTTTGAGATATTCTTATTTGTGAACTTTTTTTTTTTAAAGATTTTATTTATTTATTTGTCAGAGAGAGACAGCGAGAGAGCGAGCACAGGCAGACAGAGTGGCAGGCAGAGGCAGAGGGAGAAGCAGGCTCCCTGCCAAGCAAGGAGGTGGGACTCGATCCCAGGACGCTGGGATCATGACCTGAGCTGAAGGCAGCCGCTTAACCAACTGAGCCACCCAGGCGTCCCTTATTTGTGAACTTTTAATTTTCAATAAGAAACTCAAGTTTGACTGTAGAGTTTGTTTTACTTTCTTCTGCATTCTCTGAAACCTTGGTGCCACAGACTATAACACTGTAGGAATAAAAAAGTATTGGATAAACATAACTGAATATGTTTGAACTGAAATTAAATTGGTAGAGAAAGCAGTGCATCATAAGCTAGGACCAAACCATTTTCTTAGATTAAATTCATTTCCAAAGCTCTCGCATTATTTCCTTTTCCTAAAGAGCCCTTTGCAAGAGGGGAGGAGCTCGCAAACCCTCATCAGTGAAAAGACAAGCTCCATTGTCAAGAAAGGTAATGCTGCTATTCACAGGGTTAAGCCATATGACCCAACAGTGGTCAACCCATCACCATCTATACATGAGAAATACCTTTGCCCATTAACATATAAGGAGACTGAGGACACCAGTGCTCTGGGCACAAGCATTCCCATAATTATGAACTTCCTTCCCCTAGAAGCTTTTTCAGTAAATCCTGTGATTTCAAGTATTTCTTTATTTTCAAATTGACTTGGTGGCCAGAGCCTCAATGTGTGTGGCTGCTCCCACAGTGGCTGCGGAGGAATTTTTATGTTGGAAATAAACTAGATATTTTCCATGCATGAAGAAAAGTTTGTTTCCATTTCCACATCTACGTGTGCTGTACTTTATTTTAGACTTATGGTCTGTTCAGACCAAAGTTTCTGTAGAGCTGCAGTGGGCTGTGCTCTTTTCAACCTGACAAACAGCAATTTGATGCACTTGGAACTCCTTATTAAGCTGTGGCAGGTCGGGGAGTCCAGAGCTAACAGAATTCTGCTAAATGATTGGCTGAGGCATTGGTGTTAGCTTAATTGCGCATTTGCCCTTTGACTAAAATTAGAGATTAAGTCCCCTCCCTGGGAACTGCATCTTTAGTTAGTAAGAGTTGGCCTGCACTTTCTAATTAGATCTTTTCTATTGCATCCTGCCATGGGGTTTCTACCTTGACAACAATGCACAGCTCCATTATGTTCTCTTTTAGAAAAGATTTTCCCTTCACACCTTATGTGAGCCTGTTTCTGCTTTATATTAATATTAGCTCTCTGATTGTGATCGTACTGCGTGTGGGAGGTTGGTAGCAATTGAGTTGTGGGCAACCTGCACAGCACCTTTTGCTTTCCCTTTTTCATCGTGTCAGGATTAGCACAACATGGCTTTATCCTAACAAAGACGACTTTGGGAGGATCTCACTGCTCAGAGGACTCATCAGTAAAGTGGCTCAATGCTTGACCCACCTCTGTGCAATAGTTCATAATTCCCCTCATCACCTGATAGCATCTTTAATTATAGTACTGATTTTTTCAAATGCCATTTTTGAAACATTAAAAACCTATTACCATAGGAGCTCTCAGAATATATGATGCAACAATATTAAAAGAACCTAAGTTGAAATTTTTAAAAGAAAAATTTTGGTCCTGGAATTCGAAACCACATAGAATATCGGGGGTTCCTCTGTAATATATATTTTTCTTAGTGAACAATAGATGATTGAAGATTATTTGTGGGGACAGTACTCCTTTCCTCTTTTTTTTTCCCCTCTGTGTATTTTTTGTTGACGTTGTTTTTGTTCTTCTGGATCTTCTATAGCCTGTTCCCAGAAGAAAAAGGACAAGGGCGATATTCTTCATTGAGTTATAATGTGCACATTTACCAGCTCCAAAATCCTCTAGCTGATGCTTGTCTCCGCTTCATGACTGAGCAATGAGTCACCTGCACAAGGCACTGAGAAAATGATGGAACCCTTTCAAGTTAGCCAAGAGTTTCTGCATAATGGCGAGTAGAAGAGGGAATTACTGCCTTTTGACGAAAAGATCTTAAAAAATTTCCAAGCTATAAAATGTGGAGATGAGAAAACTTAGCTCTAAGATTCCTTCTGAAGCAGAGAGTCTATAAGCCTATGATAATTTCTTTCCCTAAAGCGGTAATACCTCACAAAGCTTTACTTCCCCTAGGAAATGGGTAGCCAGCCGCGATCATAAAAGAAAATAAAGAGCATCTACAACCTCTGCTTCTTTATTAATTAAAATGAATACCTTTTAAAAACTCAGACATGTTCTTAACTGTACAGTTACAGCATGTCTCGTTGATTTTCCTGAGGCTTTTTTTTTTAATTGTGAAGCAAGTTTAATTTTTTTTTCATTTTGCATACATTTTTCTTTTTTTTTTTTAATTTCTTTTCAGTGTAACAGAATTCATAGTTTTACACCACACCCAGTGCTGCATGCAATGCGTGCCCTCCATAATACCCACCACCAGGCTCCCCAACCTCCCACCCCCCACCCCTTCAAAACCCTCAGGTTATTTTTCAGAGTCCATAGTCTCTCATGGTTCATCTCCCCTTTCAATTTCCCTCAACTCCCTTCTCCTCTCCATCTCCCCATGTCCTCCATGTTATTTGTTATGCTCCGCAAATAAGTGAAACCATATGATAATTGACTCTCTCTGCTTGACTTATTTCACTCAGCATAATCTCTTCCAGTCCCGTCCATGTTGCTACAAAAGTCAGGTATTCATCCCTTCTGATGGAGGCATAATACTCCATAGTGTATATGGACCACATCTTCTTTATCCATTCGTCTGTTGAAGGG
>PISX010026189.1:0-24870 GCA_004024625.1 Mellivora capensis | reverse complement strand
TGTTGAGTTTTTTGAGAATAGAGCAGTTCAGAGATACCCATATTAAGAATATCTGCACCCATGGAGCTACATGTATATCTGCAGTGGGTACAATGAAAAGATCATGCCATAATTGCATGGGACTTTGAGGGTCTTGCAATTGAGTGGGCAGGTTTTCTATCTGGGAGGAATGTAAATAATTGTGTCCAGAGAGTGGGTAATGACATACTGAAAACAGTAACCACAATATTTTACATCTCCTTCAAATAAATGTGTGTTTTTGTTTTTGTTTTAGTTTTTGTTTTTGTCTTTTTTTTTTTTTTTTTTTTTTTTTTTTTTTTTTTTTTTTTTTTTTTTTTTTTTTTTTTTTTTTTTTTTTTTTTTTTTTGCCTAACGCCTTGAATCTTTGTTGGCCTGTTGGCCTTGTAAATTGCTCTGCACAATGAAAAGCGGCTATGGGATTGTTGCTTGAGTTCCAGACCTGAGCCATGAAGCTTTTATATCCATCATGTGTGTAAATAGGTTAAGGCTATTGGTTATAATATACCATGTGGAAAGAGAGAGTCCCCATCCATTTTAAGCTACTCCAGCTGAGCATCAAATAACCCATCCTAGAGGTTCTAGCACCAGGCAAGCTCCCTAATAAATTTAATTCTTTTTGAGTTTCTCCTGTAGACTGGGGCAAGTATACTGCATTTTTCTGTTGTCAGCATGGTTATGTAAGAACTGCATTTCCCTCATTCCCTTCCCTGCAGGTTTCTGGGTTAGTATTAAAAGGAAGTTTGTTTGGGATGTGAGAGTCAGCATAAAGCAGAAGCCACTATGCTCTGATCATTATACATTAGATAACATGCAGATGCAGTAGACGTGACAACATGTTCCTGCTTATATTGCTCTCTGACACCCAATTCCTTTTCCTGACTGCTGGATTTGAGGATCTATAGTAGCAACAAGACATGACCAGGTGCTTTGCTGCTTATGCGCAGAAGGAACAACTTCACATAATTTTTTACCAGCTTCTTTTGTATGACCCTATTTCATTGGCTAGATGGGCTTGGTTTCTTAGATTGACTTGTTGGTGTTGCCTCTTATTCTGCAACTACTCATTTCATATTTTCACTTCTGCAGGTCCTTCCACGGTTGTTCAAGGTCTGGTTTCTATGATTAAATCCCTTATCCTATAATGTGTAGTGGCTCTGCTTCCTAAACTGATTTCTGACTGATAGAGTCCCTAATCTAAGTAAAAACTAACAAACCAGATATATTCAAAGAAGCTTTCTTACAGAACTGAGATTTTGATTTATCACTAAATTCTATTCCTCTTAGCTATTTCATTAATTTCTTCAGCTTGTTTTATTTTGGTTTATGCTGCATTCTTTTCCTAATTTTGAGTTGGGAATTTAATTCTTTTTTTTTAAATTTTTTTAAATTTTTTTATAAACATATAATGTATTATTAGCTCCAGGGTCTGTGAATCGCCAGGTTTGCACACTTCACAGCCCTCACCATAGCACATACCCTCCCCAATGATTTCATTTTTGATATGTATTTAAAGCTATACAGTTTCCTCTGATCACAATTTTAAACATTCTTTATAGATTCAGAGATGTTATATATTTATTATCATGAATTTTAAGAAAATCTCTAATTTTGGTTTGTAGTTTATTTTTTAGTCACGAACGTTTAATAGAAGATATTTTAAAAGTCTACAGGGTTCATGTCCTTTTTATTTTTAATTTTTTGTTTTACTCAGATATAATTAATTTATAACATTATATAAGTTTGAGGTAATACAGCTTGTTGATTTGATGCATTTATATATTATAAAATGATTACCACCACAGAGTTACCTAATCTTTCCATCACTTCATATAATTACCATTTCTTTTTTTTAAAGATTTTATTTCCTTATTTGACACAGAGAGAGATCACAAGTAGGCAGAGAGGCAGACAGAGAGAGAGGGAAGCAGACTCTCTGCTGAGCAGAGAGCCCAATTTGGGGCTTGATCTCAGGAACCTGAGATCATGACCTGAGCCAAATGCAGAGGCTTAACCCTCTGAGTCAACCAGGTGCCCCTACTATTTCTTCTTGTGGTGAGAAAATTTAAGATGTGTTCTCAGCAACCTCCAAGTATGTAATACCGTATTAACTATAATCACCATACTCTACATTAGATCCACAAAACATACGTATCTTATAAATGAAATTTTGTACCTTTTGACCAACATCTCCCCATTTCCCCCACTCTCCAGTCCCTGGTAACCACCATTTTACTCTGTTTCTATAGGTTCTGCTTTTTAAGATTTTTTTCATGTAAGTGATACCATGTAACATTTTTCTTTCTCTGTCTAACTTATTTCACTTAGCCTAATACTGTCAGGGTCTACCCGTGTTACTGCAAATGGCAGAATTTCCTTCTTTCTCCTGGCTGAATAATATTCCTCCGTATGTATATACCACATCTTCTTCATCCATTCATCTGTTGACTGAGACTTCCGTTGTTTTTATATCTTGGCTATTGTGAATAATGCTACATTGAACATAGGAGTGCTATATCTCTTAAAGATCCTGATTTCATTTCTTTTGTATATATCCTCAGAAGTGACATTGCTACATCATTTATGATAGTCCTGTTTTTTATTTCTTGAGGAACCTGCCTATTGTTTTCCAAGTGACTGAACCAATTACATTACCAGCAGTGGTGTGCCAGAGTTCCATTTCTCTACATCCTAGGCAACACTTTTATCTATCTTTTTTTTATTTTTACAATAGCCATTCTAACAGGTGTGAGGTGGTTTTGATTAGCCTATCTTTTGAAATTAGTATTATTTCACTTAAAATTCACTGCAAAAACCAATATTTTTTTTCTGAAGCTGAGTATGTTTTATATTTCTCATTACAAATGAAGAAATTAAAATGTAAAATAATGTGGTAATGTATTCAAGGTAATATAGTAAAATCTTACCCTGTGATGTGAACCCAAGCCTCCAAATCTGACATCCAGTGCTCTTGATATTACACCAGCTGCACATAATGTAGTTTCACCATATTATTGTCTTTTATCTTATGAGTACAAGCTAAGCACTATGTAAATATTTTAAAATTTCTTGCTAATAGAGAACTAGTTAATAGTCATCTAAATTTTATGGGTTATTATTCTGATTATGTAGAGATACTAAGGACTTGATAACCATTCAACGTCCTTTATATATTTAGAATGTGTCAGCTATTTCTTCACTTTTCATTCTCTTTTCTTCCCCTACTCTGTAATGATTCCAGTGAACATTATAAAACCTAAACTCTCAACCATTCATTGATTCTATTATTTACAGTATAAAATTTTCTCCAAACAGGGAAACACAGCCCTTATCCTTAAAAATTAGTGGAGGAACAGAGAAATAACATTTATAATTCCACAAGTCAAATTAATAGATCTTACTTGACTTTGCTGTGGTCCAAGAAAAAAGTAGTTAGCCCTTATGGCTTCCCTGCCCCCACAATATCCATACAGTGTACATAAAGCACTTAAGAACAATCATAATATTTTGCGATCCACCTTTAATTCTGGCAAAACTAACTTGAGTGTTTTAATAACTCTCACTGCAACTTGAACATCTGTTTATTCCCCCAAGCAGCTGTTGGGCTTTTTCATGCCATGTAATTTACTGAATCAATTCTTACTAATGCAGACATTATAAATACAAAGGTCCCAAGGATTGTGAGCCTCCTTTACTTAGGAATTAGGTGCAGTATTGATCTGAGGTCACTCTGGAGCAATTGTCATTGTTTGTAGGTACTAGCTGAATTTTGCAGTATTAATATGTGCGTGGAAAGGATCTTTAAATCACCCAGATCAACCCACTTATATTATTTATGAAGAATCAAGGCACCAGTTGATTTTGTAAATTATCTAGGACAAGATTTGAATTCACATTTACTGAATCTTAGGTTGCTGCTATTTCTGCTATGCCAATTTAAGTGAGAGCTCTAACATCCATTTTAATATCAGGTATGTGGGTGCAGAAACAAATCTAAAAGTTTCTGGAATGGATAAAGTCATAAAAACAATGTGGGATTAAAGAAGGGACACCCAAACTTCAGAGGGGAAAAAAGCTAACAAGTACAGGTAATTGCATGTATAAATGGGTTTAGTCTTAGAACAGTTCATTTAAAATATCCTTATGCCAGGGTTTTGAGAAAGGAAAAGAAAAGCTTAGTTTAGTGGCAACATGAAAGGAATTTGTCACGATTCTTGAGTATGTGTCCTTTCAGTTGGCTTTCAGTGCAGTTGTAGAATCTCAGATCTCAGTAGAAACTCGTTTACATAAGAAATCTAGTTTTAACTTTTGAGGCATATAGTATTATCTAACTTATCCTCTTCTGTCTATATATAAACCTGTGTCCTATTTGTTTCAAGTGAACTCCTGAAACAGGAAGAGTTTTCTGCTTCAACTGCTTTGGTGAAAGTCTATAAAATCAAGCAGTTAAAAAATATCTGATTTCAGGAAGCATGTTCAATGTAAAATATACTTGGAAATGTATGAAACCTTCAGACTCTAGCTACATAGTGTTCACCAACCTTTGAAAAATTTTTGGCCTTGATGGTTTGGAACAGGTTTTTCATGTCTGCATAATTGGAATGAAGAACTGAAAATGAAAGGCTGTTTCATTTTTATTCTGGACAATCTCCATTAGAAAATCAGAACATTCTATGTTTCTCCATAGCCATTTCCCCTCTCCTTATTTCTGTTCCTTTATCCTAATCACTGTAAGGAGACAGTGCCCACATTCCTTTCCACTTCTGTGTTCCCACTAATCATCTATCATGATTCTCAAATGTTGTTCACTCCAGTCCTTCAGTCATCATGATGTTTTAAAAACATTCCCTCTCCCTTCAAAACTTGTTGGAAGTTAGCTGTGGATTTTCTTTATGTATTTTATAAACTGAGGAGTAAGTCTTCAAATAGCTGAATTTTTATTTCTTTCAAGAAGATTTTCATCTTATTTCTTTTTATTTATTTGACAGAAAGAGAGAGATCACAAGTAGGCAGAGAGGCAGGCAGAGAGGGGGGTGAAGCAGGCTCCCCCCTGAGCAGAGAGCCCCATATGGGGCTCAATCCCAGAACCCTGAGATCATGACCTGAGCCGAAGACAGAGGCTTAATCCACTGAGCCACCCAGGCACCCCAAGATTTTCATCTTATAAGCAAATTTCTAAGTCTTAAGAATCAATCTCCAGTTGAATCAAGTAAGATATATGGACAGTCCCTGGGGAAATATTTGACTACTGTGATCAGGGAAGTGATAAAACAGGGAACTATCTGGTAGTGGGCTGCCATTAAATTATTTCATGCAAAAAAAAAAATCTCACTTTGAATTTGATCACTGTATTTTTTTCCTAGTTCTCCTCCCTCTGGAAATGTCAGAGTCCTTCCAGAAATCAGACTGAATGGCCTGGAATAATCAGTCGGTCATAACTGAATTCATACTACAGGGTCTCTCCAGTTCTTGGGAACTCCAGATCTTCTATTTCCTGTTTTTCTCCATAGTCTATGCAACCACTGTACTGGGTAACCTCCTTATTGTGCTCACCGTCCTGTCAGAGCCACGCCTTCGCTCCCCCATGTACTTTTTTCTGGGCAATCTCTCCTTCATTGACATGTCTCTGGCTTCATTCGCCACCCCCAAAATGATTGCAGACTTCCTCAGTGAGCACAAAGCCATCTCTTTTGAAGGCTGCATCACTCAGATATTTTTCCTGCATCTGTTAGGGGGTGCTGAGATTGTACTGCTGATATCTATGTCTTTTGATAGGTACGTGGCTATATGTAAACCTTTACGTTACTTAACCATTATGAGCCGAAGAATGTGCATTGGGCTTGTAACACTTTCCTGGATTGTTGGCATCTTCCATGCTCTGAGTCAGTTAGCATTTACTGTCAATCTGCCTTTCTGTGGGCCCAATGAAGTGGATAGCTTCTTTTGTGACCTCCCCTTGGTGATCAAACTTGCCTGTGTAGACACATACATTCTGGGAGTGTTCATGATCTCAACCAGTGGCATGATTGCCCTGGTGTGTTTCATCCTCTTGGTGATTTCCTACACTATCATCCTGGTCACTGTTCGGCAACGTTCTTCTGGTGGGTCCTCTAAAGCGCTCTCTACTTGCAGTGCCCACTTCACTGTTGTGACCCTTTTCTTTGGCCCATGCATTTTCATCTATGTATGGCCTTTCACAAATTTCCCAATAGACAAAGTGCTCTCAGTGTTTTATACCATTTTCACTCCCCTCCTCAATCCAGTGATCTATACCCTTCGAAATAAAGATATCAAGGATTCCATGAGAAAACTTAGCAGACGTATCTTTAAGTCAAGGAAGACTGGTCTTACCCCTTGATTTCCTCATACAAAAATTAAATACTTGCTCTGCATTTATCCTCCTCATTCAGTTGATCAACAAAGTGATGCTACTGTATAAACTGATAAGTTTATGGCAGAACTATTTATGTAATAAGTCTCAGCAGTTACTGAGTTCTGGTCATGTTAATTGTTCCTCATACAATATAACTAACTACAGGGCACCATCAAACCTATACTCAGCATTTACCACACAGAGATCCACTTTTTGGAATATTCAGCTTCTGTCAGATATAAAAATTTATTTGAGTATTCCTTCCCCTGAGACATAGGCATGCTTTAAGAGTAGATTTTCTCCTAGTATCTTGTAATAGCCTCTCAGAAAAGAGGTAAGTGTGAAAGCACCAACACCTAGTATGGTAGCCTATACAGTGAAGTTACAATGAGATTTTTTTTATTGCTGACAAAGGTGCTGATGAATGGATTATTTTGGTCTGAAAGTCAAGAAAAATTGGAAGGTTCTTTGTAAGTAAAAATATTTGATATTTAATGTTTTTATGACCCATGTTTGATGACCCATATTGTATCTTATTTATATTCTGTCCCTAAGTTCCCTAGAGGATTTTCCAATTTTAAAACAGTTTAGTTAACTCCAGAAAATCCCTGTAGTCTAATATATATATTAAATGTTAACATGTGGTATACAGCAAATTCCAGCCACATTCCCATTCTAGAAGATGAAACTAAGACCCAAGGACACATCTTTTTCAGGGTCATGCTAATTAGGGGCAGGATCTAGGTCATTCATCTGCAAATAGACATGTATCTTTATTTTCTAAGCAGTAACAAGTTATTTTGGAGCTATGTTTGTTGTATTGTTTTTATAATCAAAAGGTATCTTATAAATAGTAATGTCCTAAATGATCTTTGCCATTTTCATCCTGGTTAAACACAGTATTTGACTTAAGGAACCAATGAAATAGTACTCTTTCAACATATTTGATATAGTTAATAACTGGAGTTTTTAGAACATAGAAATCATCTAACAGTATCTATTTATTTTACAGATGATGAAATTGAGAATCAGGGAATAAAGTAACTTTCCCAAGTTCATACATTTATATGATGACAGAGTCTGTCCTAGAATGTGTCTGTCTTCTCTCTCTCTGTCTCCCTCCATCTCTGTCTCTCTCAACTGAACAAGGGCTAGGTTATCTTCAAGAACATTTGGTCATTGTCATTCTGAGAGTTACACATAGGAAAAATGTTTAAATCATATAAGTGGACTAACTATAACCACAAATAATTATCCAACAGCCTGCCATTGTCAAAGTTTGCACAGTATTGTGATATTATACTAGGTTGGGTTTAGATAAAGATGGTTGAATATATAGAGATGACCAATGGGATAAACATATTGTAAAGAGTTAAAAGATAAACCAAACATTAAGGGAATGGAAGCACAGATAAATGGAAAAACAGATGGATGGGGGGGTTGGATATATAGCAGGATAAATATTTAAAATCATAAATAAGTGAATAAATATCTTAACTATATTGACTCAGTAGTCTGTGTACTAAATCTATACAACTGTAAATTGCAACTGTCACTTGTTTAAAATTATTTGAAAGGTTATTGGATTTAGTAAAGTCAAAATGGAATACTCTTAAATGTGTTTTTTTCTTTAAATCTTATTTTATTTTTTCAGTGTTCCAGGATTCATTGTTTATACACCACACCCACTGCTCCATGCAATACATTCCCTCCTTAATACCCACCACCAGGATCACCCATCATCCAACCTCCCTGCCTTCCAAAACCCTCAGTTTTCTTCTCAGAGTCCAAAGTCTCTCATGCTTCATTTCCCTCTCCAATTTACCCCAATTCACTTTTCCTCTCCTTCTCCTAATGTCCTCCATGTTATTCCTTATGCTCCACAAGTAAGTGAAACCATATGATAAGTGACTTTCTCTGCTTGACTTATTTCACTCAGCAAAATCTCCTCCAGACCCGTCCATGTTGATACAAAAGTTGGGTATTCATCCTTTCTGATGGAGGCATAATACTCCATTGTATATATGGACCATATCTTCTTTATCCATTTGTCTGTTGAATGGCATCTTGGCTCTTTCCACAGTTTGGTGATTGTGGCCATTGCTGCTATGAACATGCGTCTGTTAGCCATTTCTATGTCTTCTTTGGAGAAGTGTCTGTTCACATCTTCTGCCCATTTTTAGATGTGATTATCTGTTTTTTGGGTGTTGAGTTTGAGGAGTTCTTTATAGATCTTGGGTATCAGCCCTTTGTTTGTAGTGTCATTTGTGATTCTCAACAAGATCCTAGCTAATAGTATTCAACAATACATTAAAAAGATTATCCCACCATGTCCAGGTGGGATTTATCCCTGGGATGCAAGGGTGGTTCAACATTCACAAATCAATCAATGTGATAGAACAAATCAATAAGAGAAGAGAGAAGAACCACATGGTCCTCTCAATTGATGCAGAAAAAGCATTTGACAAAATACAGCATCCATTTGTGATTAAAACACTTCAAAGTATAGGGATAGAGGGAACATTCCTTAACTTCATAAAATCTATGCAAAAACCACAGCGAATATCATCCTCAATGGGGAAATGCTGACAGCCTTCCCTTTGAGATCAGGAACACGACAAGGATGCCAACTCTCGCCACTATTGTTCAACATCGTGCTAGAAGAATCAGACAACAAAAAGAAATAAAAGGTATTCAATTTGGCAAAGAAGAAGTCAAACTCTCTCTCTGCAGATGACATGATACTTTATATGGAAAACCCAAAAGACTCCACCCCAAACTACTAGAACTCATACAGCAATTCAGTAATGTGGCAGGATACAAAATCAACGCACAGAAATCAGTTGCTTCCTTATACACTAAAAATGAAAATTTAGAAAGGGAAATGAGAGGATCAATTCCATTTACTAGAATACCAAGAACCACAAGATACCTGGAAATAAATCTAACCAAAGAGGTAAAGGATCTATACTCGAGGAACTTAAATGTGTTTCTTATGATGAAGTACAACCAGTTCAGTTCTGTAATATGTTTAATGGTCACTTGAGAGATCTACCAATGAATTAAGACTATTAAAAAAATACCTTTGGCTTATTTTTTACTCTCTGAATATTATAAATCTGTTCTCCTACCTTCTCAACACTTGATTAGATCAAGTTTCCACGTTGAGTCTTTCATATTTCATTCTGATCCATAGCATATGGTTGGCTGATCAGGGTAAGGAATGTTGCATATTTTTGTCAGACTACATATTTTGTGCTCCAGTTTAGCATCTTAACATACACAGTGCTAGAATTATAGCCATATAAATATGAGTTTCATTATACAGAAATTGACATGTGCTTTAAAATAAAATCCCAAATGTTAGGAAAACAACGTGGGAAATTAACCCCAAAGACAAAATCTAGACGGTTGGCATAAGCATCAACCTAAGAAAATTTGAGTAAAGGACTCTATTCTAAGCCCTCCACCAACACAGTGCTCTCCCTCCTTGCCTCATATTCGTTGCTGACAACAAGTTAAAAGAGCATGCTTTTTACCTATCATTTCATTACTACGAGAAAGAAACCTAACACTGAGTCTCGACAGTTCACTGTAAAAGATAAACCTAGCAAACAATTTCAGGAAATAACCTAATTTTATGATGCCATCTCTTCACCTCGAAGAGTCAGTAGCCTAACTGAAACTGTGTGTAGTGTGGTGCAGTAGAGCAATTTTTTTCTTCTTTTTTTTATTCTTTGAGTAAGATAACCTCTTCCCTATTTACTTCTGTTGAGCTTATGTTACAAGTTGATCTCTAATTACAGTCTAATAAATGAAACCAGGAATAAATGTATATAAAGATATCAAATACTTAATGTTGTTCAAAAATTAAATGTACACGTACAGAATAAAACTGAGATTTGTTTGAGACTGGATGAACTACAGCAGGGAGCCATCAGCCCCAAACAGGGTTCCTGGTACCAAAATCCCTTTAGATGTATTTCTCTTCCAGAAAAAAAAAAATGCATTTTTCCTGCTCAAAGAACCACTGTCCCCTGCTCATTATAGGAACCATGAGGATAATCAGGAATGTGGCCTTTCATTTGATAATGCTGATGATGTAGCAGGGGATTTTTGACACTTCATTAACAAAAACTTGACCAAAAGTGATTTGTTTCATGTGTCATTTTTTCTGGTCAGTTATCAGTTTGTGCTCGCCCCGCCATTTTGTTCCAGAAAACCTACTTAGAAGATGATGTTACAGTTTGCATTTCAAAAAATTGTAATAGTTTTAGAACTAAGACATAGTATGATTTTATAACACACCCCTTCAAGGTTTAACCTAAGCCCCACCTCTTCAGAGGAGGCTTTTTCAATTGTTTTATTAACTTCTCTTTACTTTTTTCAGAGCTAATATTTCCTGCATTATTAATTTTACACATTTCTTTAGATTGTTACTTAACCATTAAGTCTGTATCATCTTCTTGTAATTTATAAGCATTTTTAAAAAAGAAATTTTTAATATGGAGGGCACGCATTTCATGGAGCACTGGGTGTGTTGTAAAACTATGAATTCTGATATGCTGAAAAGAAATGAAATTTTAAAAAATGTAAAAAAAAGTGCAAAACCAAAAAAAAAGAAATTTTACCCTTGTTTTTGTTGTTGTTATTCATATGCTTGTTAATTTTTTTTTAGTATCTGCCATAGCATTTCACTAAGAGCACAATTAGAAGCTATGATTTGGTATAATTTTTAAAGTGATTACATTTTTCTAAATCTTTTTGTGGTTTTATTTTTTTGTTACTGTTCCTTTTTTTGTTCCTTTTTTTTGTTACTGTTCCACTGTTCTTTGTATCATAGTAATCACAGAAATGTTGAGGTAGATAGAATTTCAGAGATAAGTAGTTGCCTCTATCAGATTCTGCCCCCCTCAAATTCTGCCATTAATTATGGACCTTGTACAAACCTCTGATCTGATTAGATCAGATCAAGCACTATCATCGTGTGTAGGACATTTGATTGTCAATTCATTTTATCCTGTGGTAGTTCAAGTATAAAACTTCCTAAAAGTCAAGAGAAATTGCGAAGGTCAGAATCTATAGGAAAAGGGACTCTGGTTTTATATCCTTTAAATAATCCTGGAAATCCAGGAAGATATACATCCCATAAATTTTGGCATGCTGTGTTTTCATTTTCATATGTCTTGAGATATGTTCTAATATCTGATTTTCTTTTTTTATACAATAGTCATTTAAAAGTATGCTAATATACACATATTTGTGAATTTTTCCACTTCCTTTTGTTATTGGTTTCTAGTTTCATTCCAGTGTGGTTGGAAAAGATGCTTGGGATGATTTCAATCTTCTTTTATTTATTTATTTATTTATTTATTATTTTTTTAAAATTTCATTTCTTTTCAGAATAACAGAATTCATAATTTTACACCACACCCAGTGCTCCATGCAATGCGTGCCCTCCATTATACCCACCACCTGGCTCCCCCAACCTCCCACCCCCTGCCCCTTCAAAACCTTCAGGTTGTTTTTCAGAGTCCATAGTCTCTCATGGTTCATCTCCCCTTCCAATTTCCCTCAATTCCCTTCTCCTCTCCATCTCCCCATGTCCTCCGTGTTATTTGTTATGCTCCGCAAATAAGTGAAACCATATGATAATTGACTCTCTCTGCTTGACTTATTTCACTCAGCATAATCTCTTCCAGTCCTGTCCATGTTGCTACAAAAGTTGGGTATTCATCCTTTCAATCTCCTTAAATTTGTAATGACTTGTTTTGTGCCCTAGCATGTGATCTCTTCTGGAGAGTGTTTCATGTGCACTTGAGAAGAATGTATATTCTTGTCCTAGTGGGTGAAATGTTCTGCATATGTCTGTTAGGTCCAGCACCTGCTGTTTCCTTACTCATATTCAGTCTGGATCGTCTATCCATTATCATTTGGGGTATTGAAGTCTACTTTATTGTGTTGCTATCTATTTCTCCCTTCAGATCTGTCGATATTAGCTTTATATATTTAGTTAGGTGTTGTCATGGGCATATATATTCCTAATTTTTACATCTTCCTGTTGAATTGAACCATTAGCATTACATAATGACCTTCTTTGCTCTTGTGACAGTTTTTGACTTAAAATCTATTTTATTTTTTATTAAAATCTATTTTTCTGATATAACTATACTCCTCCTCTCTTTTGGTTACCATTTGAATGAAATGTATTTTTCCATCCTTTCGCTTTGAGCCTGTGTATGTGTGTCCTTAATCTAAAGCAGATACATTATAGACAGCATATAGTTGAATCTTACTTTTTACCCCTTTGGTGACCCTATGTCTTTTGTTCGGTGAGTTTAATCTATTTACACTTAAAGTAATTATTTTTAGATAAGGATTTACTGTTTCCTCAATTGTTTTCTGTTTTGTAGTTTCTTTTGTTCCTCTTCCTCTCATCATCTTCATTATTGATGTGCTGCTTTCTTGTAATGGTATATTTTGATTCTTTTCCCTTTATCTTTTCTTGTATTGCTACAGATTTTATTCTTTGTGGGTACCATAGGCTTGCAAAAAACTTTTTGTTATAACAGTCTGTTTTGGACTGATAACAACTTCACTTTAATTGCATATAAAAGCCACACGTTTACCTCCTGACACAGCCTTTGTAGTGTTGTTGTAACAATTTAAGCAGATAAAATAGCATGTCTAAAGGCCTCAAAAGAATGGATTATGGCACATGGGAAGAAGAATACAATGAATGTTCAAGGGGGAAAGGAATGCAAAATAGGGCTAAGGAGGTAAGCAAATTTCAGATGATTCATGTCCTACTATGCATTTAATAATTTGTTATCGTATATTCCCTAACTACATTAGTATCTTATCTGTGATATATAGAATGAAGTCTGTCACATTTTAAGCTTTTAGTAATAAATAGTTGAGAATAAGTACCTATATCATCTTCATCAATAGTAAAGTGAGCAATGTTAAAATCAACATCAAATCAGAATATTTCACCCTTGCAGAGACAAGTGCTGAACTGTATATGCTTCACTGAAGATGTCCAGGTCTTTCCCATAATCCTTCCTGCTCCCACTCCAGGTATTCTGTCACCTTAATATAAAGGTTTCCACCAACTTTCATGGAATCCCCCCCAATGAAAATACACCAAAATGCATTCCAGAACTGACATCAACAAGCCAGTAAGCTTATTTCAGGGTATGGGAGGAGAAGATATTCTGGGACATAGCTTTAAGATGCAAGATGATGGGAAAAGAAAAGAAGAGGTAAAAGGGAGCCCTATTTCCAGAAATTGCTGAGCTAACAGTTACAAGTCACCTCACCTTATAACCTTATAAGCCAATTACACTTATAAGATTCAATATTCTGGTTAAGTAAACAAATTCACGATTTTACAGGAAAGATCATAAAGAGATAAGAATGAGGACAACTTTTCTTCTGTAGCTCCATTGTAGTCTTCATGTACCGGATATAAGTTTAATACCCTGTTATCCACTGGAGAAAAAATGAGACAAAACTTTCATAAGGTCACCTGAGAAGGCTATAAAAAGTTCTCACAACAAGAACTGGGTAAAAGCTGGCCTTTTGCTTCGAGTCTTCCCTCAATTATGCAGTGCTTCCTCATTCTTTCCAAGTCTCTGGACACTTTTTTTTTTCTTTCAGTACAATCTCTTTCTACTACTGCTAACCTAATAACTTGTTCTCTAGAAACAGTAAATCACATGCAACTCCTGAGTTCACTAGGCATTTGTGTTTTTCTCTGCATTTGCCTATGCTGTTCCTTCCCAGTGGCATAGGTTGCCCCCAACTTTGCTTTCAAGTCTCAGATTCAGCACTATCTTTAAGAAGCTTTCTCCAACTGGGGCGCCTGGGTGGCTCAGTGGATTAAGTTTCTGCCTTCAGCTCAAGTCATGATCTCAAGGTCCTGGGATCAAGCCCCATATCAGGCTCTCTGCTCAGTGGGGAGCATGCTTCCTTCTCTCTCTCTGCCTGCCTATCTGCCTACCTGTGATCTCTCACTCTCTGTCAAATAAATAAAATAAAAATATAAAAAAAAACCTTTCTCCGACTCTGCAGGCACATTTGGACATGTCTTTTCCTAAGTTCTTATATTATTGTATGCAAACCTACATCATGGCCATTATGACACTGCATTGTGATTATTTTTCTTTGATTAGATAGAATCTCCTTAAAGATAGTGATAATGTTTTATTGTGTTTCCAAAGGACAGAGCATAGGCCCACAAACAAAAACAAAAACAAATGAAAAAAACATTTCTGGGAATATCTATACTGAGGGAGGAGATTAAAGTAGCACCTGTTTGACAAAGGTGGGAAATTCTACTTAAGATAATGTCACCTCTCTCTTGACTAATACTAGACTATTTACCTATTTCGAGAAGAAGCCAGTCCTATCTTCCTACAATTAAAAATGCATTTGGAAGATATAAAATAGCTCTTCAGTGTAAAATGAAATGCAGGTGACCAAAAGCAGATTCCTACTAGAGTACAGTCAGAAGATCAGAACATAGGAGAAGAAAGGCATTTTGAAGAAGAAGAAGAAGAAGAAGAAGAAGAAGAAGAAGAAGAAGGAGGAGGAGGAGGAGAAGGAGGAGGAGGAGGAGGAGGAAAAGGGGAGGAGGAGGAGCGGGGAGGAGGAGGAGGAGGAAAGAAGAAAAGAAGAAGTAGAAGAAGAAGGAGAAGGAGAAGGAGGGGGAGAGGGAGGAGGAGGGGAAGAGGAGGGGGAGGGAGAGGAGGGGAATAGGGAGGAGGGGGAGGAGGAGGAGAAGGGGAGGAGAGCCTGTGTGGCTCAGTTGTTAAGTGTCTGCCTTCAGCTCAGGTCATGATCCCAGGGTCCTTGGATCAAGCCCCGAATCGGGCTCCCTGCTCAACAGGAAATCTGCTTCTCCTTCACCTATTCCCCCTGCTTGTGTTAGCCCACTTGCTTTGTTTCTCTCTGTCAAATAAATAAATAAATAAATAATAAATCTTAAATAAATAAATAAATGAATAATAATAAAACAATAAATAAAATCTTTAAAAAAAGAAGAAAACAATGAATCTTAGAATACTGCATCAAAAACTAGTGAAGCATTTTATGGTGACTAATGTAACACAATAAAAAATATATTAGAAAAAGAAAAAAGTATAACTGACTTTTTAATAATCCAGTTTGGCTTAAAACCTTATATAAGAATAATCTGTACAAATATCAGTGATCCAGGAGATACAATGAATGCTATATGTTTGTTGAGAATGAACCATCAGAAGTTAGGGACTAGAGTAGATTGTGTCAAGGTGAGGGTTAGAGCTGGAAGAAAAGTTATAGATGTGGTGATAGAAAAGACATAATACACATCTTAGTTTCTTTATTAGGAATCATAAACTGCCAGGGTAATATGCATGAATGGGGAGTGTACTAGTGTGCAAGACAAAACAGATGAGATCTCTGGTATTAGCCCAATTTAAAAACTCATCTACACCTTAGAATTCTGGCCTAATGTTGGCAGATTTGTTTTTCTTTCATTTTTTTAAGAAAATCTATCAAGCTCTATTTTGTTTTGAAATCTCCCACTATCTGATTTTATCAAATTAGTTTTTCTTTATAAACCTTTGAGGAAAGACAAAAAACATGTTGGGTATGCAGGCTGCTGACTTGCAAACTCTGCTAAAAGAATGATGAGAAAACCAGGATAGAAATTGACAAAATTATCCCAAACCAGAAGCCCAGTAAGTGATATAGAGCTGCGTTAAAATCAGACAACCAGGATTCAGTGGTGATATTCATAGTCCCCACTCCAAGAATTCTTAATCTTGTGTGTACCACAGACCCCTCTGAGCTTCAGTGAAGCTCAAAGCCTCATTAGAATAATATTGCAAATACACAAACTAAAATACTTAGGAGTGTAAGGAAAGCTTATTACACTGAATTGTACTTATCAAAATGTGATATGTAGACAGTGTAGGGTTTAACTGATTGCCCAGGAAAGGATTTTACCACATAAACACCCAGGTAGAAATTAGATATTTATTCTACAGCTTCAGGGATATATTAGCTAGATGAAATGTCTGACTTGATGCTGTAATTTCATGGTTCCAATTTTAATAGTTTCTTAAACAATACTTTTACCAAGTCTCCAAATAAGCTATTCCCTTATATTTTCAAAATGTGGAGAGAATCTTTCTGCCTATAGTTGTAACCTTATTAATGTGCTAAATATAAAGTGAATAAGTAATTTTGACCATTCATTACTACTTAATATTTGTAATAAATCTAGTTATATAAGATAAAATTTCACTACTATCTTTTGAATGGGTAAAAGATAAAGAGAGACAAAATACATGTACAATATTTTAACACTTTTTAATCATATAAATTTTTACTTAAAAACATTGTGATAAAACAAGACATTGACTTATAGAACATTTATTATTTTCCCCTTTCATGCCATCTTGGTATATATTTCTACAAAAATGAATAAAAAATTTCTAAAATGTAATGCTTCCTTTGAAAAACACAGGCCTACAAAAGACATTATTAACTATATCAGTGCACCAAAGATTAACAATTGGCACAAATCCAGTATTCTAAAATTAATGTTAGGTAAATTGACACATCCTAATAGTCTACAACCATGTTGTTGAAGTTTAAGTAAGCATATCTATATCCATTCCATTTACCCTGTCATTTATGCATGTCTAACACAATTGGCAACAATAATAATATTATTAGTTAGTATTCATTAAACCTTTAATGAGTGACAAGCACTGTTTATTATATTACATGTCTTTTTGTTTAATTTTTATAACATTCCTAGTGGTTAAATACTAAGTCCACAATTTAGAGGTGTAAAAAACAGAGTTAGAAACATTAAGAATACATGCTCCAAGTTCTACATAAGAAAGTGGTGAGACTGGAATTCCACCTACAACAGACTGGTCCCATCTAATTGCTAGACATATGTTTCTTAAAAACAGATAAACAGATCTTGTAGATTAATGAATCACAAGCACCAAGAAAAGACCTTAAACAGAGTAGGCACTCAATGAATAGTTATTGAACTAAAGATTTTTCAGAAGCAGGATTTATATTTAAAAACAAAGATGTGGAGGTTCCTCAAAAAGTTAAAAATAGAACTACCCTATGACCCAGCAATTGCACTACTAAGTATTTAACAAAGGATACAATCATAGTGATTCAAAGGGGCATATGCATCCCAATGTTTATAGCAGCAATGTCCACAATAACCAAATATGGAAAGAGCCCAGATGTCCATTGACAGATGAAAAGATAAAGAAGATGTGGTATGTGTGTATACACACACACACACACACACACGCACGCACAAGGGAATACTATTCAGTCATCAAAGAAAATGAAATCTTGCCATTTGCCACAAGGTGGATGGAACTGGAGTGTATTCTGCTAAGTGAAGTAAGAGAAAGACAAATACCATATGATTTCACTCATGTGGAATTTAGGAAACAAAACTGATGAACACAGGAGAAGGGAAGGGAAAATAAGATAAAATCAGAGAGGGAGACAAACCATAAGAAACTCTTAATTATAGGAAACAAACTGAGGGTTCCTGGAGGAGAGGTGGGTGGAGTAATGAGGTAATTGAGTAATGGGCATTAAGGAGGGCACTGGGTATTATATGCAACTGATGAATCACTAAATTCTACCCCTGTAACTAATAATTCATTATATGTTAACTACCTTGAATTTAAATAAAAATTAAATTAAAATAAATTAAATAAAAATTAAATTAAAATTTAAAAATTGGAACAAAGATCTTTTTACTGAAGAATGGAATTCAGACAAAGGACATTTTTACCTTAAATTTTTCTCATTTCTCTGATTGACTCTGAGGCAAGAAGGAAGAGTTTATGATTTGGTTAAAAATGAACTAGTATTTTAAACTAGAATATGTTTTTTTTATTATGTTATGTTAGTCACCATAGAATATGGTTTTATACCTAACTCCAGCACTACATTTCTTCATAAACTTCTGCCAAATTATTTAACTTCAGATATTAAATATTTGGCTTGGAGATTGTATTAAAGCATATTGAAACCTTAAAAATTGAGAATAAATATAAGAATCTATTAATACTATTAAAGCCAACTTTCTAAATCCATCATAACAGATTGTTTCCTAAACTATTTTCATATACTTAAGTCAGTTCAAAGAGATACAGCCTATCAGTATGTTGTTATTCATAAAAATCACAAATTATCTGACAATCTAATCTATTTTTTTCTAACTACCCTCCATGTTAGCAATGGAAAACTGGAAAGTGTTCTTTTGTTTTTCTGACATATGTCTTAAGAAGCCACAATCAAAGAGACATCCTAAAACTAGAATATCAGATTTTGTGAGCTACTGGTTTCACCTGAATGCAGGTATTCTTTAAAGGCATATGACTTACGAATAAGATGCAGTCTGTGCAGATGGGAAGGGAAAAGAAAATTACATTTTTAGTCTCTTTTGTCCAGTTTCCATAAAAGTCACAACAAACAATCTAGTTTTATTATCTTCACAGTAGAAATTACAAAGGGTAGAGAGATAAAGTGAATATCCTAGGATAACACAACTAGAAAATGACAGATCCAAAATTTAATTCTGAGATCTATATATTTTTAGAGAAATGATCTTTGCCTCTTACAGTGATTCAGTCTTGAGACAACTTTATGAATTCCCTGCATCTTAGGTTCTTCATCAGCTGTTAGGGAAATTATTTGGTCAGCTGATTTCCAAAGACCATCTTGTAATAAAAAAAATCTTTAACAAAATCAGTAATAAATCAGAATAGGGAGAATTGTGCTATATGTTTTTTAAAATTAGTTTCATCTTTTTTTCCTATAGGCTACATCATATTGAAAATGAGAAACAAAACTCGTACTAAGACTAATAATATTTTGGAATATTTTATTTTGGGAATGACAAACTTGTCATGAATTAAGTAGTTAATTTTCCAAACAGTTAGTCTTGCTATTAAATGAGTTCATCATATTTCTGATATTCAGCCAGGTTTTAGAAGTTTGTCAGACTTGAGTGGTTTACTCTCTATGGTTTAAATTTCCCAAATGGCCATTTAATCAGTTATTTGCTATATTAAATATCAAGTGTGGTAGTGATCTCTACACTTCTTAAAAAACCATATCGTTAAATTTCAGATCCTCCAAACTGTTGTTTTGTTCAAAGCTGACTCAGAACTCAAACAGTTGGATGTAATAAATCAGGATTGTTCAGCTTTATTCAGAAGAATCTCTTCACAATATGAATTTCCCCACAAAAATATTCCCAATGCCATGGGGGGGGGACCTTTTTATGGCCAACACCCTTTTTTAATTTTTTTTATTGTGTTACGTTAGTCACCATAAAATACATCATTAGTTTTTGATGCAGTGTTCCAAGTACACCCAACACTCTTAACCAAAGTTCTGCAAGTGGACACCATCAGAGTGCCAAAAGGCTGCCACTGAGTGGGAACATTCTGGGTTAGAAGACAAGAGAACATTATTTTACTTCAGGCTTCTCTAAGCTGACTGAGGTATGTTGATAGGACTCAGGGATATATGAAGCCCTGAGTTTATGTTTTAATGATATATGCATTTCTCTATGAAATTAGCCTATAGACTTCAACAGATTTTCAAAGGTATCTATGATCTCAAAAGGCTTGCAAACATTTCACTAACTTTTAGGCAAGATATTTCATATCTCTCAACCCCAGCTTCCTACTTTTGTGGATTTAGATTAAAGGACTTGACGTTCTAAGTTTAATTTTCTATTGCTATAAGGACAAAACTGATGATGTATATCTCAGACAGTAGATTCATTGCACTGGGTATCTTGGAGTAGTTTTCCCAAGATTCAAGTTTTGATTACTTAGTTTCTTCTTCACAGCAGTCTTCACTTCCTGATTTCTCAAGGTATAGATAAGTGGATTCAGAAAGGGGGTGAAGATTGTATAGAAAACAGACAGAACTTTGTCTACCAGGAAGTTGGTAAAAGGCCACACATAGATAAATATGCAAGGCCCAAAGAACATAAAAACAACTATAAAATGTGCAGTGCAGGTAGAAAGAGCCTTAGATGTCCCTGTAGAGGAGTGGTCCTTGACTGTGACAAGAACAATGATATAGGAGGTGAGCAAAAGCAGAAAACTTACAAGAGCAATAACACCACTGGTAGAGATCATGAAGATTCCAAGAACATATATATCTATACAGGCCAGCTGGATGACCAAAGGAAGGTCACAGAAGAAACTGTCTACAACATTGGGACCACAGAAGGGTAAATAGAGGGTAAAAGCTAACTGACTCATTGTATGCAGTAAGCCCACTGTCCAAGAGGTTACCACAAGCCCAGCACACACTCTTTGGCTCATTATTGTTGAATAATGTAGAGGTTTGCATATGGCAATGTACCTGTCAAAAGACATGGAGATCAGCAGCACAATCTCAGTCCCAGTAAAAAGGTGCAAGAAGAAGATCTGAGAAATGCAGCCCTCAAAGGAGATCGTCTTACGCTCAGCAAAGAAGTCCATGATCATCTTTGGAGTAGCAAAGGAGGACAGGCACATGTCAATGAGAGACAGATTGCTAAGGAGGAAATACATGGGAGAGTGAAGGTGTGGGGTAGATATAACTGTGAGCAAAATCAGGCTGTTGCCCAACATAGTTATCAAATAGAAAACAGAAAATATTACAAAGAAAAAAGTCTGGAGCTCAGGAGAATCAGTAAGTCCAAGTAACACAAATTCAGACACCCTAGAATGGTTGAACCCCTCCATCGATCTGCAGACTGATCTATAATGACAAAAATAAGGTAAAATGACATAGGCAGAAATTGTGACACTATTACAATTACATATGAAGGAGTTATGATATCAATTAATAATTCATCAGAACACTAATTACCTAAAAACCAACTAAGAACTATCTCAGTAAAGATTTGTCCTTTTGGAACAAACTTAACAATTGCTGTCAGCACTTCAAGTGGAAAACGTCTTGGTTTTGACCAACATCACTACATTTTGGGTTATACTTGTCATATACCCATACAATAATATTCCCATTCTGAATACTAAGGAGTTACATAATCCATATTTACAGAGTAAGATTACACTAAGTTAGTGCGCTCTACCTAATAAGTCAGGTATATAAAAGTTTGAATGAGGGTTGAAATCTTCAAACTTTCTGTTAAATAACAAAAATAAAATATAATTATGTAAGATCCATTATTATTGAATGCTGGATGTAACTAATAGTTTAACATAATTTCAGAAGACCTATTAAGTATCTTAAGAGGGTAATAAATGATTCTTTTAGTGGTCTCCAGTTTTCTCAGCTTCAGAAAAATCCAGCTCCATTCTCACTTCACTTGCAAATTTTCAAAATGTGTTGTCACTATTGATAAGTATTATTTTTAATATATAATATATAATTTCTTAATTCCATAAAACTATTGATAACTGAAAGGTATACCTAAAACATGAATTATTCTCAACTTGAAACATTTTAAAAAAAGAGAATATCCCTCCTTTACATCTCATGCTATTCCAACAAAGCTATTTTTTTGACTAGAAAAAAAAAATAGATTCTAGAACTGAGCCAGAAAATATACAAGATGAGTATTAGACCTCTTGTAATATCAGAATATAAGATGCTCAAAACAAAAAACAAAAACCCACTTAGGTGATACTATTTCAAAGTGACACAGGAGTCACTGGGGGAAGAAAAAGATACTTTTAAGGGCTTGGACTCATTTTTCAAAATTGAAAAACTGAAAAAAAATTGAAAAATTTTTTTATTTGCAAGACATTTTAAGTGCTACAAATGCCTTCTGTGATATTTTTCATATAAGTAACCACCTGTTTTCCCATTAGAGAAAAATTTGGCTTCATCCTCATTTATTTGCACATAACTCAAATTGTTCTGTGAAAATTGATAAATATTTATAAAATTTGTCAGAGAACAATATTCCGGAAATCTGACAACTGAACTGTGGCAAAATAGTTAAAAGGATTAAGGTGTTCTTAACCTGTTGTGTGACCTTGATTGTACATGAGTAGCCTCTGTAAGATTTGATGTCTTACTTGAGTGAATTAAATTAGCTAACCTGTATAAAGCCCTTATATCTCCTGGACAACATTCAAGAACTCTCTAGATTTCAAAATCCAAATTTAAGAATACTGCTTGGAAGTAATCAGCTTGTTTTATTTCATTAATAATCATAAGGATTGCAGTAAAAATATTCAAATCTAGTTTTAATTCAGGGATTTAGAAAAAGATATGTGCTTATAAATCATTTCATCTTTTTGAAATTAAATTACTTCTTTCCAAATGAAAATTATGAGTATCTTGATATATTAAAAATCTCAGCCTCACTCATTTGAATATTTGTTCCATTTTCCTAACTTAATAATGTTATTACTAAGGAGAATGCAAGCTATTATACCTAATTATATATACATATATATAATTATATATAACATACACACACATATGTACACACACACATACACACAATGAATATATTGTGTATTCATTATAAGTGAATAAAGAGTTACCAGATTTGTTCTCCTTTTATCTCCAGAACAGCATCTCTAAAACCTATTTAATGAAATCATCCATCTTTATGTCTTCAAGTTATATATTTTTTCTTTATTACACTTTCATTATATTTGCTTTATAGAATTATTAAATGAATTGTTATTGCCACCTGACGAACATAAACCACAACTGCTTCTCAAAAGCCTTATTATTTCCAGCTTTTATCCCACCAGCTATACATCAGGAATCAAAATACTACATCCTTCAAGATTCAGAAGCCTACTGAAATTACCATGGTCCTTAGTAAGCATCAGAAGCCTGGAGTATAGTATATGTTTTTCCCAGTCCTGGTATAAAAGCCTCTAGAAAGTGGCAACATTTAGGAGCTGAGGGACTGGATACTCCTGTCTGCTTGCAGTGGGAGTTATTAAAATGTTGAGCTGACTTTTCCCAAAGTTGCAAGAATTGTGGAGTATGTCTTTGCTATTTAAAGTGAGGATACACACTCATGCTCATGATTAAGCCGTGTTCATTGGAAAAAGAGTACAACTGGGACTGGCCTAGGAGAAAGACACCTTTGAGCAGTCTGAAGGAGCATTTAGGAGCAAAAAATTGCTCCTTTGAATTTGGAAATATTCCCACCTTTATGCCCCAGTGTTCCTTGTCTCAAAGTTGGAAAATTACTCTTGTAGGCTAAGGTACTTTGTCACTGAAAGAAATTTTGCTTACCGTAAGAATCATATAGCAAAATAATCATGTATTGAAGTTTTTGACAGGACACTAAAAATAAGTACAAGCTGGTAGGTATCAGCAGGTGAAATCTGGGAAAGGAGAAGTTGGGAAGGCCAAAATGCAAAATATATATAGTTAAAAAAAAAAGCCTTTTCAGATAAGCAACAGAATACATAAATAGGAATAATCTTAATCTGAAATGTGTTAGATATATGTAACAAGTTGTAATTCTCTACAAAAGGAAAAAAATTGAAATACATGCTGTGTTATTGTGATATTGCTCAACAAGAAAATTGTTTTATGTAAGTATAAATAACACACAGCATTCTACTGGTTTCAGATGTACAACATAAAGATTGAACAATTCTATACATAATCAGTGTTCACAATGGTAAGTGTAGTTACCATCAGCCAAACAACATATTACAACGTTATTAACTATATTCCCTATTCTGTACTTTTATCTCTGACTTTATTTTATACTGAAAATTTGTGCCTCTTAATCCTTTTTTCTATTTCACCTATTCCCCTACTCATCTTCCCTCTAACAACCACCAGTTTGTTCTCTGTATATAAAAGTCTGTTTTGTCCCTTTTTTCTGTTTCTTTATTTCTTAAATTCCACAATGAGTGCAGTCATATGGTATTTGACTTTCTCTGACTGTCTTATATCATTTATCATTATACTCTCTAGCTGTATCCATGCCATTGGTATTGGCAAGATTTCATTCTTTTTATACTGAATAATATTCCATCATATATATATATATATATGTATGTAAAATATACCAATTACATATACATACACACACACACACACACACACACACACACACACACACATATATATATATATATATATATATATATATATATATATATATATACATATACTGCTTTTTTTTATTGATTTATCTATCTGTGGATACTTAGGTAACTTCCAATCTTAGGTATTATAAATAATGCTGCAAGAAACATAGGGGTGCATATGTCTTTGAAAATTAGTATCTTTGTTTTCATTAGTAAATATCCAATAATGAAATTACTAAATTATATGGTGTTTCTGTTTTTCATTTTTTGAGGAAACTCCATACTGATTTCCACAGTGAATGCAACTTTTCATTCCCACCAACAATGCATGAGGGTTCCCTTTTCTACATATCTTCACCAATACTTGTTTTTGTTTTT